>PNEQ01093780.1:0-54522 GCA_003012365.1 Medauroidea extradentata | reverse complement strand
ATTTACTCACCAAGCAGACCATTGAACAGTGGATGATGTTTACGTAAGACGCACAGAACACAATTATACACACACGCAGACACACACACAAACACATAGATCGACGAATAATTATACAATGAAGATCATAGGAGAAATATGACTTCATCATCAAAAAGCTATTTCTAGTGTACATCATTAAACACTAAAAACAGAAACACAAATGACATATGAAAGCAAAGCTCCAAGAATATAACGTTTCATTCAACACGTTCTAGTTCGTTCTGCGTCGAGACGTAGATTCGCTTGTTGCCGCGAAAGACAACTATTTTTCCATCAAAGGTCCAACAGTTACGCAATCCAAACTTACCCTTCGCAACTTTTAGCATGCGTTGTCTTTCAGCAGTCAACGACTCGGTGATCACTACAGGAGAGTTTTTGAGTTCCCTTTTTGCCAGGAAAACACGAAGTCGGTCCTGGTAACTCACGAACTTTACAATAATGGGAACATTCCCTTCACGAATAGCTTCGGCTACAGTGCGATTTGGCCTTCCTAGTCGATGGCACCGGTCGATGGCATTTGCGCCGATGTCTAGCTTCAGTTTCTCACCGAAGAGGTTCAGAACTTGGCTAGTTGTGTCCTCTTTCACTGTCTCTGGTAAGCCGTGCACTATCAGACAGTTGCGTCTGCTATACTGTTCGAGGTCATCTAGCCGCTCGTCTTGTTTACACGACTTTTCATGTAGTCTGCGAAGTTCAGTACGTAGCAAGTCCATATTGGAGTTGAAAGATTTCTGAAAATCTAGGAGGTCTTGTTGGAGTTTTCTGACTTCATCACTTTGGGCGACTATGCTACGAGATTCCCGTGGCGCGCCGGCGGTATTACTGTAAATTTCTTACCGTCAAAATGTAAGAGTTGTAACTTTCAGTTCTAATTTTTATATTATTATAGGCATACTTAATAAACTTGCAAAAATAGAGCACACAAAATATGTTGTTGGTGTGTTTACTATGCAATCAGTGTTTTCTGAGGCATGTATTTTTCATGCAAATATTACAAGTCGTAGAAATATTTTTGACATACATAATTGCAGCAAATGGTTTGTCACACAAAACCGGATAATACATGCAGACAAGCAAAAGGATGCTTTCGGTTGTTTACTTTTCTGTTTGTCTGCATGTATTGTCTGGTTTTCTTTGACTAACAGTTTGCTGCTATGGCGCATATCCGTAACATTTATTTGATTTTCAACTTGCCCCATTGCAAGAATGGTTTAGAAACAACACAAATGTTATATTAGTAGTGTTTTGTATATTTCTTGTTTAATTCATTTTCACACGTTTTTAATAATTCATTACATTCAAATCTCTCAGGCTTCCACTCGCCTCTAGTCCATGTCCACTACTGCCAACCCCCATCACACAACATCCTTCTGCACATCACCACTATACACAACAAGTAGTACATTAAAACTTGTACTATGTGCAAAGTGCATTGAATTGGACAAAGAAAAAATGATTTCTTTTATAAAGCTTAAAAAATTTGGTTAAAAAAAATTTATTAGGTCAGGGAAAGTTTTCAATTTGGGTGGGAAAAGTCAGGGAAAAGTCAGGGAATTATATTCCCAACAGTTTGTAGCCACCCTGTCAGTGAACATTGTTATGTTAAACTAGTGACAATCAGTATTTTAAATCTGTAAAGTGCAAGTGTAAATAACAGTAATTTGTAATTGTATTCTTGAGACACAATATAAACGCCGTTCAAATGAATTTCCTAATTTTATTTCTAAATTAATTCTTATCAACTTATGCCAGATACCAAGTATCTAGTGATAGACATTTCTCAGGAGGAAAGGGAATTAACTGAGAGACGTAAAGCAGAAGAAGCTGCAAAACGCAGACAGGCAGTAGCATCTAGTGTAAATAATATACCTGTGGAGATAATTCCACCCCCTCAAAGAACGTCAGGTAAGACACCATCACTCCTTGAACTTTGCCGACGCTACAAAGGTATTGATAACGAGATGCAGCAGCGAAAGAAGGACATTTTCAGATGCATACTCAGGGAGGTGCAAAGTATGCACCGGCCTTTGATAAGCCCTATCAAGAACTCCGAGAAGCCTCGCCTTTACCCCATCCCAGAGTACAACAAGTAGAGAGGGAAGCCGACCAGGAGCGTAATTGCCTCTCAAGAGCATAAAAATGCAGCCTACTACGGGAGTTATTTTAAGGTGAGTGGATAACACGCCACTCTTCTTTTTTGATAAAGTTAGAATCTGTACATCCTTGTTTTT
Source organism: Medauroidea extradentata (assembly GCA_003012365.1). NCBI lineage: Eukaryota > Metazoa > Arthropoda > Insecta > Phasmatodea > Phasmatidae > Medauroidea > Medauroidea extradentata. Next base: position 52,249 of record PNEQ01093780.1, on the reverse strand, counting down.
CAAGATTGTGTTGTGTTACCTGCCCGGAAACCCCTCTCCTCGGGACACTTAGCAATCTCTCCTCCCCTTCAGGGAAACCCTGATGCTAGCTAGCGTAAATACTGAGCATCCCTGAAATAAGATTTAAACTTTCCCCTTACCAGCGCGGCACGACAACCTTACTAGCCTCTAGGTTAGGTATTGGTATTACTTCAGGCCACTTGGTGAAGTAGTTTTGCGCCACCAATAGGTAGCGATTCTTCCTCTCAGTCACAGGCAAGGAACCCAAAATATCTACTGCCATCCTCTCGAATGGGGCTCTAATAACATACTTCTGATGATGACCACGTCCTCTAGTTCTTGGTCCCTTTCTTGCTGTACAAGCATCACATGTTTTTCACCACCCCTCGACATCATCCCTGCAATGTAGCGAATAGTATCGCAATCTAAAATTGTTTTGAAAATCATATAAATTCTAAAATGTCCTCCAGCTTCTGAACTATGCCGTTCCTTCAGCACCTTTGGAACTCTAATTTCTGGGAGTACCAGCTGTAGGCGTGTTTCTTTGCCATCTGCATTTTCCCAGTTCCGGTACAGCACACCGTTTCTCAGAGATAGAGAATCCCATTGTGCCCAGTATGCCTTAGTTGTAGTACTTTGATAAGATAACTCAGCCCACTCTGGGCACTGGCCATTTTCCTTCCATTCTAGTATTGGCCTAAGAGCAGGGTCATTTCTGTGATCTTCGCCAATCTTTTCATCACTCCAGGGAGAAGGTTCACTGCCAGTTGTGAACTTTTGGATTCTTGTTCTCTGAGCAGTTGGTGTCTTCCCAGTCTTCCCTTCTTGGAGATGACAATGAAAGCACATTGGCTTGCTTGGCCTCCTGAACAGTGCATCAGCATTGTTTTGTAAGCGACCAGGTCTGTGCTGCATTTCAGAATCATACTCTTGGAGGTGCTGCATCCACCTAGCTATCTGTCCTTCTGGGTTTTTGAAGTTTAGTAACTGTTCATAGAATAAAATGCCTTCCATATAAGTAATGGTGAAAATGTGAAATAGACTTGACTCCCTGCAAGTTATACAGCAATTTCTCTCGGGCTTATGTAACACTTTGCTGAAATACTCTAATGGCCTCTCTTTTCCATCTTGGCTCTGCGACAACACAGCATCAATTCTCACATTGCTTGCATCTGTGTCTAAAATGAACTCACCATCACTGCTAGGATAACCTAGGACAGGAGGTGAAACCAACATTTCCTTTAATTTTCTGAATGCCGCCAGCGGTCCTGGGTTCATTTCTTGGGTTCTGGTAGGTCGGTAGTTGGCTTGCTTGGCTTTGTAGACCTCACAATCACAGTGGAAGTGTCTTGCAGGATAATACCAGAATTTGGGTAGTGTCAGTCCTGGCGCTGGCTAGGACTTCTCTGGATAGGGCCTCGGGTACGGGGCTCTGGGTGGGATTTCTGCACAGCTGGCGGGTCGAGGCCCTGGTCTGTCGAGCTCCAATGCTTTGGTCCTCTCAATTAGTTCTTCAAGGGTGGTGAGCCGAGGGTTCTTCAGGAATGACCTCAGAGTGGGCTGGGGTATCTCGATGATAATGGAGACGCAGGTTTCTTCTCCTCCCTCGGAATGCACACGATCGTACATCTGGGCCTTCTTGAGTTTGAACACCTCTGCATCTTCATCCGCTTGCTGATTGATGCTATAGAGGTCACGGGTCAGCCGATTCATCAGGCTTTTAATCCAGAGAACTGTGGCAAATGGAGGCGCTCTGGTTGCCTCTCTCGGATGGTGGTCCTGCTCAGCTGGTCTCTTGTCGGACTTCTATTGCTGTGATGTTACACATGTGGCAGCGGAATGAGAGCCCTTGAAAGTCGCCATGCTCGTCTGGCCATCCTAGGCAGGCATAGTGGTAGAACAGGTGGCAAGTGATACACTGTATCTGGTAGTTACCTGCACCGAGGCGCATTGGTTGGGCACACTGAAGTTGTCTCTGCTTGCAGTCTGTGCATCGTTCCTCCAATCCTTCTGTGTTTTCCAGGGTGTTTTCCCATCCTAGGCAGGTATGGTGATATTCTTGGGCGCAGTGGGCGCAGGAGATGAGGTAAATTACTTAGCTTGTGCAGTTACTGAGGGCGCACAGAGGCACTGGTATGTCGTTTGCCTCCTCGTCGCTCATCTTGGGGTTTCTGGATGCCACAAAGTTTTTTTTCTTAAGATGACTTCTAACTTGTATGAGCTTATCAAGGGTAGCTTTATTGTTAACTTCTCCTGCTTAAAAGTTACTGTTTCAATCTTCGGCCCCACGTTGGGCGCCGTGAGAGAAAAATTTGTCGCACTGTGCTGGTGAGGGGAGAGTTTAAATCTTCCTTCAGGGATGCTGAGTATTAAGGCTAGCGAGCATGACGGTTTCCCTGAAGGGGAGGAGAGATTGCTAAGTGTCCCAAGGAGACAGGTTTCCTGGGGCAGGTAATACAACACAATCTTGAACAGCAGGATGAGCAAATTCCCACTTAATCAAAATGGAGGGGAGACGTGTTATCCACTCACCTTAAAATAACTCTCGTAGGAGGCTGCGGTTGCGCTCTGAGAGACTCTTAAGCTCCTGGTCGTCTTCCCTCTTAAGTTGTTGTACCCTGGGATGGGAAGAAGGCGCAGGCTTTTCAGGGTCCACGAGTATGCGACTGAAATTATCCCTATTTCGCCACCGCCGCTCATTCTCAGTACCTTTGTAGTGTCGACTAAGTTCAAGGAGTGATGGTGTCTTACCTGACGTTCTTTGAGGGGGTGGAATTATCCCCACAGGTATATTATTTACACTAGATGCTACTGCCTGTCTGCGTTTTGCAGCTTCTTCTGCTTTAAGTCTCTCAGTTAATTCCCTTTTCTCCTGGGAAATGTCTATCACTAGATACTCGGTATCTGGCATAATTTGATAAGAATTAATTTTGAAATCAAATGAGGAAATTCACTTTAACAGCTTTTATATTGTGTATCAAGAATACAATTACAAATTACTGTTATTTACACTTGCACTTTACAGATTTACAATACTGATTTTCACCAGTTTAACACAACAATGTTCACTGATTACACTCTCTCTACTAGCTTGACCGTGTGGTCGTTTATAACAGAGTCCCAGAACCTTTCACAGATTAATTTCTGCTTCCAGCGGAAATAGATACATGTCATGTAGCGGCTTACTTACTTGCCGTAGGGTGCGTTCCCTTATTACTGCCCGCGCAGCTAGGGCGTGTCTCAACAGCTCCTCGAACAAGTTTCAGCACAGGAGAATGTGGGATCAGGCTTCGGCTCCATTTTCAAGAAGCAACCCTGGCGTTTAAGAGCAAGTTCGGGCTTGGACTCCATTTTCAAGAAACAACTCTTTTGAGTATGGGGGAGGTGCCTAGGCTTGCTCGCGGAGGTGATCCGGGCCCTAGACTGTTGATTTGGCTAGGTGATCACCCGCCTTATATACCTCTGAGTGGGGCTTAAAGTCCCATTAGTGGGTGGTGAAAATGGCCACCGCTGGAGGTGAGGACATCTGCTGGCTAGCCGGCAGGCCACTCCAACACTCACTAATCTTCGACTACTCTCCCAAAAATTATGTGAATGCAGTTAAACTTTCCCGCTGGGCCGTAAAATTGTCAGTGTGGTCAAAAGAATACATACAAAGAACTAAATAAATGCACAAAATTAATACGGTACTGTTAAGTTAACAATAATTTATACACATCTTTCCTCTTTCAAAGTTCATAATTCTTCTCCTGGCATGGTTAGCTTAGCGTCCGTGGTTTCCTTACATTCATCTTTGGCGGGCGTAAATATACACATACAAAAACGGTAAACATAAATATCTCTAACCTTTGGTTTTACATTTTTACAGCAACACGGCTCACAATAAAGGATTTAAGTAGCCCATTTGGCAGAAACAAGGTAGGCCTAACTCTCAAACATTTATAAAATACGGGGCCGAGCGTAAAATATATATTAGCACCTTAAAGGGTGCGTCAAGGTGGCCGATGCATGGAGCATGTATTTTCAAGGTTTGGAGTACCACTCGAACTTCACTCCAACCAGGGCCGCAACTTTGAAGCCAAGTTATTCCAGGAGGTGACCAAAATTCTGGAATGTAGACGACATGGACTACTCTTTTGTATCCTCAGTCGGATGGGATGGTCGAGCGGGTAAACAGTACCTTGGGAACAGTATCTGTCAATTTTTGTAGCAGACAATCAAAAGGATTGGGACTCTAAGGTGTCCCTGTTCCTCCTTGCATATCAATCAGCTGCCCATGAAGGCACAAGGGTAACAACTTTGAAGATGCTGTTAGGTGATGACTTTGCCTTCCAAGTGATCTACTGTTTGGGAGGTCAGCAGAAGAAGAGCAGCCTGCTTCACAGACTGTGTATGCTGATGATCTGCATCGCAAATAGTGCCCAGTCCATGACTTTGCTCAGCAACATTTAAGGGTCAACAGCGAACGGATGAAAATGTGGTTTTATCAAAGGGAACCTGAGGAGACATTTCAAAAAGGGCAGCTGGTGTGGCTGTATAACCCACAGCGACGAAAAGGATACTGTCTGAAACTACAGAAATGCTGAGAAGGCCATTATCACATTGTCAAGAAGATAAATGACGTCTTCCGGATTGTTAGCAAGGGCTCTTGGACAAGAAAACCCTAGCTAGGATTTACATATTGACAGACTGGCTCTCTGTGATGGACCAGAGTGTGTTGTGCCTGCTCAGGACGAACAGACTAAATGAGGGGGCACTATTCGAGCTGCGACTATCTGGCTGAGCTGTGTAGTAAGATACAGTGGTGGCAGAGCTGAGATATCTCCGTGTGCTCTGTATGGCTCATGTTATCTTGAGTGGCGCCACAGCAACCACCTGCTTCACTGCCATTATCGTTTGAGCAATGTAAGCTGATAGAGCAGCGACAAGAACAAAGAGGTTCGGCGTGCATTGTGCTTCTTATGTTACCTTTTCGCGGTGTGTGGTGGCGGCCACCTGCATACCGATTACAGGTAACAGAATATATCATGGTCTAGAGTATTACTGTTCGTGCTCTATTTTACGGAATGGTGCTTGATCCTGATGCAGCACCCTTCTAGGATGTTTGAGATAAAAGACTTGTCGAGAGAATTCCAGACTTTAGAGTAAGAATGTAAAAGAGAGCTGCGGCAGTCAGGAGTTGTTAGCATAGCTCTTTTTTGTCATGCCGTAACTCTGCTAGTTCAGTCTATGTGAAAAGAGCCCGCTTGTAAAATAATAACGCAGTAATAGCTGAAGAGTACTCTGTACACTATGGTATTTTGTAGTCGCCTTATTTTTGCAACTGTGCACCGGCAGGAGCGTAAGCTTTACTGCTAGACTCGGGCGAAGAGTCAGTTATGTGAATCGCTGGCTGAGCAAACATAAGTTGCCTGCTGGTTTTTTACTACAACACATATCTACACAACTATGCTGACTGGTTGACTGACTCTGTGGGTGTGTGCATACCTGCGTGTGTGCATGCACATGTATATGTAAGTTATTGTGACTCACTGATACACTATTGTCAATTCTCCCATGGCAACAGACATGTAATATGCTCACCCCACTTTTGGTAACTAATTTAAAAAATAAAAGTGGGTATAGTACATTACAGTACGTAACTTTTCTTAGCTATAATTTTATTTTCACAATGGAGGGGAATATAGTATATGACATAATGTACTTAATAAAACTTTACACCACTCTAGATTTTTAATTTTGGCGTAAGGGGAGGATAAATGTATATACACTAATTGGGTATAATTTTATTCGGAAGATATATGTGTATTGTATTTGATTTAAACCCCGTGAAAATTAATACAGACTTTAAGAAAAAATTCATTTAAAACAATTTTATAATATTTAGGGTGAAATTAGGTAATTTTATTTTACAACAATGATTTTATGACGATTTTCTCGGGAACAATGGATTGTCATGAAGTCGGGGTTCTACTGTACTGCATGAACTAAATAAAATAATATTTTTTAAATGGTATCATCCAGGCATAATTTCCACATTCTAGAATTAGGTGATCCTGCTGAGATTCTTATCCGGTTCACTGTAGAGATGCCCTAGCCACTCAACCACGCTACTCACAAAAATTATTTTTTTTTTTTTATAAATTTTGTTTAGTTCTTCTTCCTTCATGGTTGTTTATTGTGATTGCAATTGCATAGTTTTCATTAAATGTTGATAAAGTTTAGGAAACATGGAAGACACCAATTAAATAAGTAGACAGAAGATTGAGGTGCTCACAAGCTAGTACTTGTTGATAGTTATACACACACATAAAAGGACGAACACATTGTTGCATGGGAGCGCTGTTGCGCGATGTTTCACTGGCTAGGCCAGCTTCATCAGGCCTGATTTGTGTGCCAAAGCTTTCTTCTCACACAAATATGGATGAATATTGTCTCTAAAATGACAATTCCTTTTTTAAGAAACATAGCTGACAACTATTGTGTTGACATTTGAATAGTTCATTTGTCATTGTATTATACTATATTATAACTTAATTTTGTGTTATTTGATATTCTGAAATACGTATATAAATTGGGTGAGTGTGTTCACAGGTTACGCTTTTCTGTTTCAGGTGAATTACCATTAGAAAAATCTGATGCTTGCTGCATGGATTTATCATTGAACCAAACTAATAATGAAAATATTGAAGTTGTAAAAGATGCCTCCATACTAGGATGTCAGGAAAACCTAAGTAAGTCTGAGTTTTCACTGAACTTCAAATACTATAAAGACACAAAACACATAAAAATTGACAGACTTGAGAAAACTTACAGGTGTAATTTGTGCAATATATATTTTGGGAAAGCTTCTCATGTGAAGCGACATCATATGGGTGTACATTTAGGTCTGAAACGCCACTCTTGTCGCATATGCAGTAATGTATTTGAGTCAAAATACACCCTTGCGAAGCACATGCTGTCTGGACATGATAATGTACCAACTTTGTTAGATGTTGCGAGGCTTCTTTCAAGTGAATATCAATGTTCATATTGTTCAAAATATTTTAGTTACAAGAGTGCTTTGATCATTCACATAAGAAGTCATACTGGCGAGAGACCATTTGCATGTAATTTGTGTGATAGACGTTACAGAATTCGTGCTAATTTAAATATTCACTTGGCTAGTCATGGTATACACATTGTGAATTCCAGAAGAGTATTTGATAAACTTTTGTGCCAATTTGAATGTGATATTTGCAAGAAACTATTTCACAGCAAAGGGCGTTTACGAAAACACTTAAAGTGTGAGTGTTTGCTGAAGTGTAATGGTTGTAGTGAGCTGTTTGACAGCCATGTAAAATTCAGAAGACATGTAAATATATGTGTGTGTGAGTGGCCATTTACATGTAGTACTTGTGGTTGTGGATTTTCAAGAAAAAAATCCCTGTTACGTCACGTACGTGTACATGACCCACATTTTTATTATGAGTGTGAATTTTGTAAGAAACGTTTCAAGAGAAAAAATCTGTTGTCGGATCATTTAAAATGGAAGTGCACATGACGCTAGTATCTTACCGGAAATAATGGAAGTGCCTTGCACCAGTTTTTAATTTTGCTTAAAAAATTTTCTCTGTACATGATGTGGTACCCATTAAGAATTTTTTTTATATGTTAAAAGTTTTTGGACTCTGTTTTCTGCTTCTAAGCTTCTAAAGTAATGTTAAGATTGAAACTTCGTGGGTAGTGTTTTTGTTTAAGTAATCTTAAATAATGGCATATTTAGATACATAATACGATTAATTTGAAAATTGCAATTGCATTCAGTATTTTCTGTTAATATTAATATTTTATTTCAATTCTGTATCTATAATATTTGTCATCTTTTTAACTACTATAGAGAATGTCTCTCCTGGGCGTTTTTCATCTAGAAATGCTTCACTTTAATGTGTTTTGTATATAATATTAGCTATTTAAATGAGTTTTTGTTGATTGGAATTGAATTTATTGTGTGTGGAGATACTGTGGAAATAATTTTTAACTGTTTTGAGGTATAGACTAATGAATTCTTTATGTAAGACTTTTATACGTTTGAGTAATTAAATGTATCCAATTTCATATAAATTATTTTTTATTGTTGTAAACAAAAAAATCGTAATGCACCACGAAAATTCTGAAATTTTTTCAGGAGCAAAATTTTAAGTCATAATAACAGCCCGGTATTTCCTGTCAACTCAACAAGGGGTTTTAACATTAATGTTGTAATTCATAGTAATGTGCTGTTTGTAAATACTGTAACATCTTCAGATTGTATGCATGAAATCATATTTAAAACATGATTAATAAAATGTGTAATGTTAAGTGCCACAGCACACCCATGCTTCCGTGAGTCATATTTTGTGCTCCTGAGACAATAGGCAACATGCAGATTTCACAAATGTAACTTACTGAAAACCGCACATGTTTTTAATACACATATGAAAATAAAAATGGGCCATTTGTTACATTAAAAATCTGTTTTGACAAAGTTATTTTAGTTTCAAAAGACTGACTTTCCCTGCATCTTTCACATGCCACAGAACACTTTACTGTTAGTGTAAATTCACTAATTTTCGTTCACTCTTACCAGAGTTCTGAAGTTAGCAAATAACATCATATATAACTGCACCTTGCCAGCTTCTAATTGGCTCAGTTTGTGCTATTTCCAGTCGACAAAATTATGTACAAAGAGTATAGTAAAAATTAACAACGCACTAGTGATAAAAATAATATGGTGGGAAAATTTTGTACGTGTTATCAACATATGAAAGTGAAAATTATATGAAAACTTGAAAAAATTGTTAGATGAGTTCATGACATATTCTTAACAGTCCAATTAATTTTTACAGTGATAATTAATATTAAACTAAACACAGTATAGCCCCCTTTTTTCATACCATTCAAAGGATCCTGCAATCATGCTGTAGAAAGCATATGAGTTACGCAGTAAAATGTTTTAAGTGTGACTAAGTTGTAATAATTTAACTTTAAATCAGTATAACCATTAACAATGTGAACAGGCAATTTTCACAAAAAATAAACTCCCAGGCATGAAATGCAACACCCAAAAATTGTATTTAGTTTAATAAAATTGTCATCCGGTGTCCTCGTGGTTCTAAACCTGCATTCGGGCAGAACACCCATCATCATCATAGTAAAATTCAAGTCAACTTAATTTTTAAAAAAAGTTAAGTGGTAAATACTGAACATAGATCTGCATTGACTAATATGCAAGGTCATGTCTTTGTTTAAAACAGTCAATCCAACTATTTGAGGGACAAAAGTTGTCAATTCCCAATTTGCTGGCTATAACTCATGCCATTTCTCACAATAAAACATCGGTAATTGGTACATTTGTGCTCTTGCACCCACAAACCTTTCCTTAAAAAATTTTGTCACTCGACTGTTTTTATATACATGGTGTTTCTTAAATAGGGGACAAACTCCGCATACGTGTTCCTCGCGAAAAACTATGACGAAAACATATACTTTTCACTTAAACGCAATATTAAGGGCGTAATGGGCCTCTGAACATCGAATTTTAAAACAGAATTTTCCCAAAATATCGGAAATTAATTGACATAAAGCTACAATATTTTCATCATTGCTTAATGGTATTGGGATCTGCAAACCAACAGCGAATGTTGATTGATACCTTCCGCCCTTATGAAAATAGCAGTGGTGGCTACCCTCTAATTGCATATAACTTTTCGAACATCTGAAGATGGTTTATTGAGTAATGTTACCTGTCTTAACTAAAAAGGTCCTCTGGTTCCAATAGTCTAGGACTCATAGTTTTCTTTCAAATCACAAATGAAGCTACAGCGGTAGAGTACCCGAAACAATAGTATCGTGAGTTAGAAACATGTAGGTAACGTTGAGTGTGCACCATCAACAATTCAAGGAACACAACAAAATAAACACATGAACACACTATTGCCTATGCTGTATGCTGTGTATCTCAGGTGCAAAATACAGGACTTAGGAACATTCTTAAATGATGATATGCAATAAAAAGGTAGGTTTGGATGGAAACCCATCACATGAAAAGGGATAGGTAGAAACTTCACTGAAACCTTTAAAACGCAAATATCCAAATGTTGTATTTTATTCCACAAAATGAATGTTACAGAGCAAGTGTACCAGAAAGCCATCTTGTTTTTTTTTTTTTGTACATGACACCTTGTTCGAGAAAGGAAAATTTATTTGTTTTTGTTCAAAAAGTTCTGATTCTGTAGATACCAACAAGTATCATTTACTAGTAAAGGGAATTAATTGTAGGGTTAAAACTTCAGGCATTAATTTTTGTTTGTCATGTTTGGCACAATTCCCGATCCGCAAAGAATATCCTAACAAAATTATGCACTTCTTTGTTTTCTAATGTACGAATGAGGTGTCGTAATTTTGTATAATACGTAATTTTCATATGTTTTGTGTAATTGACACAGGCGTACAGACTGTGTGATGATGAAACACTAAATAATACCTAATTTTGGAAAATTAAGGGTTGCAAAACCTATGTTGCTAAATGTACTGGTAGTCCATAAGCATTGATGTATGTGGCACTCGATAAGAAGCCCATAAAAATTACCGTACAAGACTTCTTTTTCTTGTCCTGCCCTCACAGGGGTAGCTCGAAAAGGTTAGCATCTAATGTAAGGTATTTACATCAGTAAGGTTACATGTTTATTCCTTGGCATTTCTGTGACACACGGCACAGTCATCAATGCTTGATACAATGCTGCTAAGTGATGTAGGCAAACATTACATGAAATGTTCAAAATGATCACCCTGCAAATCTGCACATACACGAACACGTCTCATCATGAATCTGCGAACACGTCCAAAATGTCTGGTTGACGACGAACCGTTTAATGTGCTTCAAAATTTGAGAACAAACAAAGTGCATAACTTTGTTAGGTATTTCTTTGTGGATCGGAAACTGTGCCATACATGGAAAACAAAAATTAATGCCTGAAGTTTTCATATTACAATTAACACTCTTTACTAGTAAATTATACTTGTTGGTATCTACAGAATCAGAACTTTTTTAAACAAAAAACACATTAATTTTTCTTTCTCAAATAAAGTGTAATATACAAAAAAACAAGATTGCTTTCTGGTAAACTTGTACTGTAAAATTCATTTTGTGGAATAAAACACAACATTTGGATATTTGCGTTTTAAAGGTTTTAGTGAAGTTTCTACCTATCTCCTTTTCGTGTGATGGGTTTCCATCCAAACCCACCTTGTTTTTGCATATCGTCGTTTAAGAATGCTCCTAAGTCCTGTGTTTTGCACCTAAGCTACACAGCATACGGCATAGGCAATAGTGCGTTCATGTGTTCCTTGAATTGCTGATGGTGCACATTCAACGTTACCTACATGTTTCTAACTCATGATACCATTGTTTCGGGAACTCTATCTCTGTAGCTTCATTTGTGATTTGAAAGAAAACTGTGAGTCTAGACTATTGTAACAAGAGGAACTTTTTGGTTAGACAGGTAACATTACTCAATAAACCATTTTCAGATGTTCGAAAAGTTATATACAATTAGAGGGTAGCCACCCCTGCTATTTTCATAAGGGCGGAAGGTTTCAACCAGCATTTCTATTGGTTTGCAGATCCCAAAAGCATTAAGCAATGCTGAAAATATTGTAGTTTTATGTCAATTAGTTTCCAATATTTCGGGAGAATACTGTTTTAAAATTCTATGTTCAGAAGCCCATTACTCCCTTAACATTGCGTTTAGGGGAAAAGTGCAAATTATTTTTTCGTTATAGTTTTTCTTGAGGAACACATATGCGGAATTTGTCCCCCTATTTAAGGAACAACCTGTATATATACTGACAATACTTCAATGTTAATCAACACAATTTTAAATGTCAAGTTTTTTATCAATAGAAAATGCTAATCTTTAAACTTAGTTGGACATTTTAGCGCACACAATTAATAAATTTGCTTTAAAGAAATTAGAAATAATTTTGCCACTTTGTTTGCATCAATAATACTCAAACGCTACTAAAGTTACAACCAAAACATTAACTTCACGTCTCGTTACCTGAATTCGTAAACCAAGCAACCATAGATGCATTGTACACTGATAAATGCAGTTGTTAGTGCTAGTGTTCCAGTAGCACTGCCACGTTAACTAGAGTAACTTCGTACAAGTTGTGAACATTCAGTGGTGCTATTATGTGAAGGAGAGCAACTTAGTGCATGTTGTGCACAGCTAATGGTACTATCACGTGATCGAGAGCAAACAGTGCAAGAGGTGAACACCCGTGGCACTGTCACATTAGCGAGAGTGACTAAGTGGCCAATAAAATGGCATCGAGCGGAACAGTTGAACATTGTGCCATTAATTAACATAATTTTATGCGTTTATATGTGCTTATTGTTCCTGTGCAAAGATAAACTAGCATTAAACTAATGTAAAGAAAATTTGTAAATAGAGGGAAATAGAAATATTGAGTGTTGCAAACAGCAGGAATGTTGAATATAGAAAAGAGATAAAACAGGATCAACAGTAATTGATATAATTAGCAGGAAAATGTAAAAAATGGTAATGTAGAAATGGGGTTGTACTGCATTTGTTTGGTATTTTCATGCATGTTTGAGACATTCCCAAATAGTACTGCAAGTGTACCAAGAATCTCATGCATTTAACATTTTGTCAGTCATGAAATAATTTGTCAATCAACTATTCAACTGTTTGGACATGTCATCTGCTAATCATAAGTATAGAATTATAGATTCTGTTTGCAATGTGTGTAAGTATTGTATAGCTATTATTTAAACTTCATTATTAGTTGATGAACTGGTAAATGTATTTGTACACAACAGATAACAAAGATCTATTTCTTGTGCAAGATTTCAGTGCAAGACAGTTGGCAACCAATGGACACAATCATTTATTACATTTTTTGTTTATTCTGTAACTCTGATGTAAATCTTATGACGAATTCTATAGTAACTTCACTCGCTCAAAGAATGATTAATAAATACAACACAAACAAAGGTAAACTGAACAGAGAATAGTTGTACGAAAGCAGCCGGCCCAGGCACACTGCACTCACGCACCAAATGGAATGCAGTTTTGTGAAAGCAATTGAGATCATCTACCACAATGAGGAGATACATGTATGGTTCTTGATTATTTAAATTTCAGTGTAAACTAAAATAAGAGGTGTAGCATTACTTACATGGTGTCATATATGATCTCATAATGCATGAGTACATACTAGTTATGAGTTACTGTGTTGATAACTGAAGATGTTGAACTGTAACACATTTTGAATACTCATTGGTTTAAAACACAGTTTTAGTACTTACCCATGTACCACCACACATTTTTTCTCAAATAAAAATTTGAATAGTCGGGGTGCTGATCATACACGGAAATCAATGGTTTTGGATAAATAGGTCCTGGAAAAGTTGGATTTACCATACATTAAAGACTGCTAGAAAGGTTTATTTATAAAGGAAATATAAATATCAAACCTTACAAGCAGTAAATACACAATGCCAACTTTACTTTTAGTCAAGGCAAAGGCCATGGCCATGCGTTCGTGGCTGCCGGCCCGCTGGGACATGCCGAACTTGCGGCACACAGAGCTGCACCAATCCAGCGTATGCCTAAATTCTTTGTCTAACTCACACAGGCCAATGAGCGAGCATCACTGCACGTGCAGTGCAGCATGTGGCTGTGCAGAAAGCCAAGACTGAGATAGTGATTCATTGCTCCATCTGCCAGAAAGAGCCACAGTATAAAGCACATGCTCTAAGTACCGACAACTGCTGAGAGAGTGCAGTACACACTGCTTCTGCTGCAAGGCATTCGTGTGCCGTGGAGATACGCCAGCCAGCCTTGAGCTTTCAGCATCACTAGTTTCAACACGTTAAGCGATACTGAGAACTATTTATAATTTTGGGGCATAGTTTAATTCGTAAAATTTCCACATATTAAATTAACACAATAGGCCTACTTAATGTTATTTAATTACATTTTTGAAAAAAATTGGAATTGCTTGGTGAAAAAAAAAATTTTACCTTGACAATATGATGAAAATGTGGGGTGCGGGTCTTACATGGGTAAATACAGTAATTTTATCAGACTCGTATCCCTGTTGGTCCAAAAAACTTTTAATGTTTTAGCATTACACTACATACAATGCAGAAAGTACTTCAATAATATTTGATTTTAAATGTTTTACTGTAAGTTAAATTAACGTAAAAATTGATTGTTTTGGACATGAATATTCAACTGTTGTTTAACATTAATTTGCAACCTGTATATAAGAAAACCACTTTTGACCTGGGGAAGCAATTCAGTGTGTAATTATTGTTAGTTTTTTATGTAACGTTAACAGTGTCATCGTGCAAATGAACCTGCTCAGATTATACACAAAATAAATTATACATAACTGTTTTGAAGCAACTTAATTTTGCCATATAGAGTAGGTTTCAATTTCTGACATTTTAAAAATTTTTTCTTGATATTTTGGCTTAAATTATTGTTTAAGGATAATTTTTCAGTACACATAACAGCATTTAATAGTAGTGTTGTGACACATATTTAACTTTTATTTTCATACAACTGATGATAACTTAGTACAGCAGTCTGTATACAAGAAAACTACTTTATGCCTCAGTTACATTTCCTATTGATTGAACATAATTTGTCTACGTTCAGCTTGAAGTACGTTACAGCAAGTTAAATTACATTTTTTTATTAAACTAAACAAAAAATAAATATATAAGGAGGGTACCAGAGAGCAAGGGTATCGCATCCCAGATGCAAACTTACGACTAGGCATCTGCTTGCCTCGGAAGATGACGTAGGGATGGATCAAGGGAGGAGGGGGCAGTAGGGGTCATCGCACCCCCCCTTAACCTGTCAAACGGTACAAATACGCTATGTATGTAGAATGTGAATATGTATCTTAAAAGGGAACTTGAGAATGGACCATTTCTGAATGACATCAAATTATTTATGAGGAAAAATGTAGACGATCCCATCAAAGAAGTGTTGCGCTTGCCGTAGCTCTCTCCTTGTCAAAATTTCTAGAAGGATTTTTTCCACTCCCTCCCCCCCTTCTAAAACTCATTGCCGGATCTGTGTTAAAGATAACATGAAATGAGGCTCTACATTGGAGAGGCACCAGAATGAAGGGGGTGGGGAAAACTCGAGATCCCCCCTGATAACCCGTAGACTAGCGGCATTGTCTGGCATTGTTTCCACATTCAAAACCTTGAAATCTACACCTACAGGAACTCAACCCAGATCGTCTTTGTAGTGCGCTATCACAGCCAGTATTGAAACTTTTAACTAGTTATTTGCTTACACAGATAAAACACATTTTATACTATGACAGAACGTTTCTATTAAAACAGTATGCATGTCTTAAAAAAAAGAAACTTCCTTTCAGATTGCTGTGTCTCCAAATGTAATACTGTAACTCGACACAAATGGAATTATGATAGAATTGTACATTGCAATTTGCTGCACATGCAAGGCGTTTCAGAAATACTTTTACAGAGGGTGGATTACTTGCACCGAAACAAGAAAAAATGCCCACCAAATCATAGGTCTGGAAATTCTTAGTTTTTGAGTTATTAACTAAAGTTTCGTTCTGCGTGTTGCGTCTTAGTCAAAGCAATATGGTGTGTCATGAACATGTGTGTTCATGAAACAGGACTGTGCTCATGTGGAATGCTTGGTTGCAGTTATCGGTGTACTTCATTGCATTACAGAAAAAGTGACCCAACATGTACTAATTATTTGACGTGTGCTCAGCACACCCTCCTACCAGTCCATCTGCTGCACTGTGCTCATTCAGTGCAATCTGTGTCAGTGCATGCCGCAAGCCCACATCACAAAGGTCCAATGCTTTAAAATTTTTTCTCAAAATTACTCTTTGATTAAAATGTTTCTGATGTGCTTTTTAATATTTGTGCGAAACGTTTTTTAACTGTCATTGTTTAGTTGTCTTAATATGATTTAACACTTTGAAGCCCAAGCCCGAGTGTATATCGGGCGTGTGTTAAGTAGCGAATAGCCCAGACCCGAGGAACACTCTGGCTTGCATATTAAAATTTATAAAGTTGAATTAACGCCATCGAATCGAACCAAAACTATTCACACCTCTCTTTTAGAGTCTTTACTTGTGCAGCGTACTTATATTTCAGAATTTCGACACAAATAATGGCATAATAATAATAATATTAATAGGTTATGTGGCAAACGGCCCAGACCCGACACACACTCGGGCTTGTGTTTCCAAGGCTGAATCCATCTAACACAACTTGTCATATGAGCGTTGTAAAGCACGGAGTAATATTCACGCGGGAAACATAATACTGCGAACATTTTTATCAATAAAAGTGCTGTTATCTTCCGTTTTTTATGGAACTACTTTTCCACGAAAATTAAAATTTTTTGCGACATTTTATCCGCGTCTCTACAAGTCGTACACTGTAGTCTGCTGCGATCTCGTGTTACTTTTGTAACTAAACAGTAGATGTTCCTTTATCCTGTCCTGCTCTGTAATACAGAATTCCCGCGAGTTTTAGTAGCATTCACAAGTGATGGTTTATTTTCTGTAATGAATGATAGATGAAAATAATAGTGTAGATAAATCAGCGGGATTTATTTACGATTCTGGTTCTGATGGAGAGGTAGAAAAGGATGATTCAGATATTGACCCAGACTTTCATCCTAATTGCAGTGATGAAGGTAAGCTATTTATACTTATTTCTACTAAGAAAATAACACCAACCTTTTTTTTTTAGATGCTACGTGCTCAAGTAAATCATGTTTTTATTCACGTCGGAATTATTTTATTAGGCATATAAAATCACTTTTCGTAGTAAATATTCTTTACCCCAAAATTATAGGAATGTAATAAATTTTTCCCAACAATGTAGTACATCATGGGTATTTTGCATATACCCGACTCCATTTATTTCGTCTCATGCAGAAGATAATCTAGCCAGTGAGCTTCGCAAAAAAACTTTGAACACGAAATTTTTGAATACTATAAAATATTACCGCATTGCAGATTTTTGCAACAAACAAAATCATTATTAGTATCTAGTTCCGATCGACCATCACAAATAATTTTTATTTATTCTACTGAACACGGATACTTATTCATTACTAGTACTAGGCTTATTTATTATTATTTCCAAGTATACAATTATAAAATAACGTCGCCTTATAATTTCTGTTTTAGAAAATGAAAACGACACCACTATCGACCCTGATATTCCAGGCTCCTCTGGCACAAATCAGCAAAAAAGAAAACGCAGTAGAGAAGCAGGTACTGTCATTGATACCAAGATGGGGTAGTCATCGGTTGATACTCCAGCCTCACTGCCAACATTTGAGGAACACAGTGGTGTCTCTGCACCGATTGATGAAACTTCTACACCTTTTGACTGCTTCTTGATTTTCTTTCCAACAGCCATAGTAAAGCTCATCAAACAAGAGACAAATAGGTATTCATCTTCAATTGTTGATAGACTAAGGCGTGCAAATAAATTGAAACAAAATAGCATCTGGAACTCTTGGGTACCTGTGAAACTGCAAGAAATATATTTATTTTTTGCAGTTGTAATTCATATGTGTCTTGTAAAAAAACCACGATTACGAGACTACTGGTCAAAGTCTCCATTCATATCAACCCAGTTTGCCCCATCCATCATGAGCCGCAACCGTTTCACTTCTATTTTAACCAATCTTCACATAAATGACAATGAAACCTATGTGCCCCGAAATGAAGTTGGCCATGATCCCTTACACAAAATCCGGCCTTATTTTGATCACCTTCGTAAAGCTTTCTCAGGCAGTTTCATTCCATATCGCAATATTACTGTGGATGAAGGTGTGTGCGGATTTAGAGGGCGTATCATATTTCGTGTGTACATGAAAAACAAACCAAAAAAATATGGTATAAAGTTATTTGTGGTTTGTGATTCGTGTACAGGCTACGTGCTAAAATGGAGGTCTACACTGGGAAAGGTCTTGAAGATAATAGTGTTCTTGAACTTTTGAAAAGACTTTTAGCTGATTACTTGGACAAGGGCTATACTGTGTATATGGATTGATACTATAGTTCGCCTGTTGTATTTGACTATCTCTGGCAGCGAAAAACTAAAGCAGTAGGTACGTGCATGCCAAATAGAAAAGAACTCCCAAAGCATACCATTGTAAAAAAAAATAAATAAAGAAACAAGAAATGGTTTATATGACAAGAAATCATTTGCTTTGTATAAAATGGAAAGACACCAGAGATGTTTTAGTTTTACCCACAGCTCATCAAGCAACATGCACTGAGAAAGTAGTTCGAACAAAACAAGGACCACAGACCAAAAAAAACCTGACGCCATACTGGACTACAATATTTACAAAACGGGAGTAGACAGAAATGATCAGCTAATAGCATACTACCCATTCAAACGTAAACAGCTAAAGTGGTGGGGAAAATGGTTTTTCCACCTCTTTGTAATGTCTATTGTAAACGCTTTCATTTTATATAAGGAGACCCGAAGTGTTGACGACAAAAAATGCTGCCATCTTTCAACATTCTTGCAAGATTTGGGAGAAGAATTGGTCGAAAAAGGTGGAGAAGAAAACGAAAACTCTTCGGCCAGTCCTTCGAATACCTACAGGCTTACAGGAAGGCACTTTCCTGACAAAATTCCACTGACAGAAAAAAAATCTCAGCCAACACGAATCTGCAAAGTGTGTTCAGAGAAAGGCAAAGTACAAAATGGAAAAGCAACAAGACGAGAAACATGCTGGTGGTGTTCTGAATGTCAGGTGGCATTGTGTATTCCGAATTGCTTTAGGCTTTACCACACCAAGAGCCATTATGTCAAATGAATAAATTGACTTCTTGAATGTGTTGCTTTCAGGTGGTTTGAGAAGGGATGTTGAATAATGTTATATGTTTTACTAGGATTTCTTGTATGAGTGTTTTATGTGCGTACATATAATGCAGTAACAATGATATTACAGTGCATTTTGTCATGTATATAAGTACTTTCCATTGTAAAAATTGTATTGCACATTTTCATGTAACAATCTTATTCGGAGGTTGGTACTGTTTGCACACTAAATCATGCCATTATGTTTAGGAATGGATGTAATTTCAGTGCAGGTTTTTTTAGGTTACAGATATAATGATTTAGACATTATAAAACCATAAGGTTCATTTACATTGAATATATTTTTGTGCAATATTTGTACGTTCATAAAGATTTTGAGAGTCTTTGTGCTGTTATCCTGGTGTAATTACATTTACTGACCCACCATTGGTGCTAGAGTATTTTAGGTCATTTGAATACAGGTTTATTATAATGTACCATTTTCAGATGTAAAACATGACATGTGGTGTGTCACAATACTTAGAAAGTGTGGTAACCTTCCAGCCAGTAACTAAATGATTTCATATATTGAGAATATTATAGTTCAGAATTATTTTGGCAACTAAATAGATGTTTACAGTGTAAAGATCACCATGTAAAGAAATTTGATTTGGTGTGTTATTTACTAAATTCAACTAGCGTTCGTTGCTCTCTCGGCGATGACTGATGTGATGTAATTTATTGAATAGTAAATGTTTCATCCATAATATTTGTGGGCTACATAATATTACATTTTTTGCAGTGTTAAAATATGTATGTTAGTTTTGTTGACTGTAAATTTTTGTATACTCACACAGTGCTTGTTATCCTCTAGATAATAATTTATGTGATTGCAAATTATAATTTATTATTGCCTGGGGTATTTTTGGCTTATGTAAAACATATTTTTACAGTGTAAACTGTTACATGTAAATAATTTTTGTGTGATTTACTATTTCCAATGTTTGTTACCCTCAAGGAAATATTGATGTGATTTCATTTATTGCGTAAATACTGGTGCCACAATGAGTCTTTCACTGTGTAAACAATGTATATAATTTACATGTTATTTTTATAGCATAAATATTTATATGTAAATTAGTTTTCATTTATTGTGATTTTTTTCTGTAATAAAGCAGTGTGTGTTATCCTCTAGATAATAATTGAGGTGATTTCAAATTATGGTTTTATAATTGCTCAGGGTATTTTTGGCTTATGAAAACACATTTTTTACAGTGTAAACTGTTCATCTGAATAATTTTTTGTGTTTTTACTATCTTCAGTGATGTTACGCTCTGGGAAATATTGATGTGATTTCATTTATTGAGTAGATGTTGGTTCCACAATCATTATTTGATTGTGTAAACAATGTTTGTAATTTATATGAAAATGTTTACAGTGTTTTATTGATTGTGATTTTTTTCTGTACTCAAGCAGTGTGTTTTATCCTCTAGATAATAATTGACATGATTTCAAATTATGGTTTTACAATGGCCTGGGGATATTTTTGACTTATGTAAAAACATTTTTGTCAGTGTAAAACACTTTTTTTGTGTTTTTACTATCTTCTGTGTTGTTATCGTTCAGGAAACATTGATGTGATTTATTTTATTGAGTAAATATTGGTTCCACAATTATTCTTTGACTGTGTAAACAGTGTTTGTAATTTATATGAAAATTATTGCAGTGTAAATATTTACATGTAAATTAGTTTTATTGATTGTGATTTTTTCTATACTCACGCTGTGTGTTTTATCCTCTAGATGATAATTGACATGATTTCCAATTATGTTTTTATAATTGCTTACAGTATTTTTGACTTGTGTAAAAACATTTATTACAGTGTGATCTCTACATGTGAATATTTTTTTGTGTTTTTTATATCTATAGTGTTTTTATCATCCAGGAAATACAGATGTGGTTTGATTTATTGAGTAAATATACGCTCCACGACGATTTTTGACTGTGTAAACTGTGTATGTAATTTACATGTAAATTTTTACAGTGTAAATATTTACATGTAAATTTGTTTTATTGATTCTGAATTTTGCTGTACTCAATCAGTGTTTGTTGTCTTTTTGACAATAATTGATGTGATTTCAAATTTCAGATTTATAAGTCTGGGAGTATTTTTTTATTTGTAGACAGATATTTTTACGGTGTAAATATTTTCATGTAAAATATAGTTTGTGTGTATTTTAACTAAAATCAGACAGTTTTTATAAATGTTCAGACACTAAACAATGAAATTTCATTTATTTCAAAATATTTTTTTTGTGAAAAAAATATTTGTACAAAGTAAACAATTATATTTACAGTGTACATAAGTACTTTTATGATCAAAATAAGGTAAACCTTTATTTACTTCATTTTGTTACTGTATCAAAACAATGTCTGATATCAAATAAACAAAAACATTTAACTAAATTGATATGAATAGTTTTTCTTAATTATAAATAGGCCTGTTGGAGAAATTTAAAATATACAAAAATTATGTATTTGAAAATTCCCAAACTTTTTTTTTTACATGTATGGATAACCTTTGCATTTTTTAAAAAGCATAATAAAGCCTCAAAGTTTTACGATTTGTCAAAATATTAAAGAATCACTCAAAAATAAACTGTTTAAATTTTGATCAAATTAGCTAAAAATGGCTGGGTTTTCATGCCAAAACATTATTGTTACAGTTGGGCTTCAAGTGTTAATAATCTACTACGTACATAATTTTTATCCATTGGTTCCATATACACACACTTGGGAACAGAATTTCCACCTGAGACATTTTTCAAGGGAAATAATACTTTCATAATAATCTCTTGTATTTTTCAAGTGTTAATTTTTCTTTCGTAACTTTTATTTGAAGTGTTACTATGTGTGATGTTTGTGTCACGCGAAGCTACCCCACCTCCTCAAGTTAGCTTCTTGGCATTGGCCTCAATGACAGCGGATGGGAATGCATGTCGCAGGACACCTCAATTCCTTCATATAATTGTTAATCACTCATGTAACGTACCAATAGAGTAATCTTAAGTACAAAAACCTCTTATCTTGTTTTCTGACTCGAAGGCCATCCACTGTCTGCCATTCACATCCAGGGGTTTAGTTTTTATGCATGCAAATTTCCACAGCTAGCCTTGCATTATTTTAACCATTTTGCCTATTGGAGGGGCATAATAAACTTCAGACTTGCTGTACTGCCTTGGCCATCTGCCTTGCTCTGTTCTTGTGTAATTTCATGGTGAGTAAGTCTCGTAAATCAGTTCCCGATCTGTTCTTTTTGAGTGCTCTCCTTTATTTTGTCTGTCTAATGCATTTGATGCGTCACACTGTAGTTATCGCTATTTTTTCCATTCAAGCACCCCCACCTCCTCCCCTCCTTACATCATATAAAGGGTGGCGACAGGCTGGGAAAACCGGGAATAGTCAGGGAATTTTAGTGGCCCCATCTCCTTTTTCGGAAATTGAAAAGCAATAGTTAAAATCAATTAAATCAGTTAAAATTAGGCCCACATGAATGGAGTAGCGTGGACTGGCAAGCATGAAGACGCATCTGGTGCCTTTCATCAGACATCACGGTATCATCATCTCAGGGAAGAAAGCCATAAATAGCTGGGCTCGCTGCGTCACATACGCCACTTTTATCCGTAATCTATTCCGTTATTTACAGCTCGATGCTCCCTGCTGATGCAGAAGGCTGATAACATGTCAGCTGCGGCTTTTTTTATGTGCAGGTTTCTCATCGTCCCCCTCCCGGGATGCTTCCTTCTGATGCGGAAGGCTGATAGCATGTCGCCTTTTTTTTTTTTACGTGCACTATACTCCGTTAGTGTGAAAAGCAGCTACCGGCTTGTAAAATGATACAGCTATAGTCTGTCTCATGTAACTTGTCCGTATTTTGACATTTCTCCTCTGAGAAATGTGTCGGACAGTTCCATTGTTTGTGGCTTTAAACCTACCTGGCTTCTTGGAAAAGCATGATCTCCGCAAACCTGTGTACTGACATGTTTCTCAGAAGTGAACTGTCAAAATACAAAACACATGACACAGGCTATATCTTTTGTAACATGAGAAAGCAAACTCTCATCCTGACATGCTGTTTACTTTCTTTTTTGTTGTTTTCATAAACTTTAATTTGTAACACACAGTCGCCTGTTGGAATGAAGGGATGGTAGAAAGGGTGGGCGGAATTCAATTTTTAGAGCAACGTGTATGCTTGCTTGTGGATCAGATGGGTGAGGTGTCAAGGGGGAAGAACTTAACATTACTGAAGATAGATGAGGAACCACTTTGGGGGGGGGGGGAGAATATAAGAGGTTGTAGAGTAACAATAAACTGATTAAAGTACTGCTTTACATGGGCACAGCCACAAGCACACTTCACAGGATCTCTCAGTGAGTACTTCTACAATACTCATAAAATTACATTTTCCAAGGAAGTTTTTTTTTTTAGTAATTGTGTTGTATAGCTTTTTGATTGTAGGTAGTATGTAATCATGAAATATGTTTACTATGAGACAAGAATTTTCTGCATACATAATTTAATTGTGTACTACATGAAATTGTACATTTAATTTCCCAATGTAACAATTGTATTACTCAAAATTTTTGACATCAATTTAAATGAATTACTTTAGTTGTACTGTCTGTTGTAATTTTGATTTTATTATTTTATTTCAACATGCAGGAGTAGAGTACGTAAAATATATTGTTTATATTGTGTAAACTATGTATTGAATCTGTGTTTCCTGAGGTAAGAATTTTTACATGAATATTTTATTCATGTAGTAAGCCTTTTGATTTGTCGAATGTGAGAAGCCATAAGTTAGGTATTACTGTAAATTTCTTACCTTAGAAATGTACTTAAGAGTTGTAGCTTTCCGTTATAATTTGGATTTTATTATAGGCATACATAATAAGCTTGCAAAAATAGAGCACCCAAAATATGTTGTTAGTGTGTTTATTATGCAATCATTGTTTTCTGAGGCATGTATTTTTCCTGCAAATATCACAAATCGTAGAAGTATTTTGGACATATATAATTGCAGCAAGTGGTTTGTCACACAAAATCTGATAATACATGCAGACAACAAACGGATGCTTTTGGTTGTTTACTTTTCTGTTTGTCTACATGTATTGTCTGGTTTTCTTTGATTCACAGTTTGCTGCAGTGGCATATATCCATAATATATATTTGATTTTTAACTTGCTCCATTGCAAGAATGGTTTAGAAACAACACAAATATTATATTGGTAGCACATTTTAACTTGTACTATGTGTAAAGTGCATTGAATTGGACAAAGGAAAAATGATTTCTTTTAAAAAGCATAAAAATCTAGGTTAAAAAAAATTTATTAAGTTAGGAAAAATTTTCAATTTGGGTGGGAAAAGTCAGGGAATTATATTCCCATCAGTTTGTAGCCACCCTGATATTAGATAATAGTAGTTCCAAGTCTTTCATCGACCTGTAACAAATGTTGCGAATGTTAATTTTACAGTATGTTTAAGACTACAGTGGCTGATACACAAAACAAAGGTGTAGTTTGTTAATTCATTATTGTATCAGAATTTATTACGTTTAAATGGAAAATCTAGTGTAGAGAATTTTAAACTTCCTTGTAATTTTTTTTAATGATGCTTAATATGCAAAGGTGTTTTAGTCTTATGGTTCTAGTTGTTGACAATATCCAGCCTTTGTTGTTCAGGAGGAAGAGGGCCAACATGAGATTGAATTTCATGATGGATCATGTAGCAAAAAGAGAATAGGTGGTTTGCCAGACATTGGCAACAACTGAATGTAAAATGTATGTGGTTTATGGTCACCTAGCTAGCACACATACATACATGAATACATTAACTGTGTATTATTTTGTGCATTAAATGGACAGAAGCACGCACTTCCTTACATGAAAATAAATTTTTAACAGTAACACTGTATTAGTGCATAAAAATTCCTGGTAACCTTTATCCTCTGGAATTTTTAAGTAGGTTGGGATCCCGCACATCCCTATTAATTAATATATATACACACACATATACATATATTTGAGCACTTCTTGCTTATTGTGGTCCCTACAGTGTTTAATTTGCAACATGTTTTTATTAGTTAGCTCTAATTGCTTGAAGTTCACCACTATAAAAAAAAATTTCTCTAGGACAGTTAATTTGCCACAGCTTTTAATGACAAAATGTTAATTTTAGTGGGTATTATTGTTCCTTCATTTTTGTTTTGCAGTTTAGGTTATAGTAAAAGATTGCTATTTGGAAAATATTTATAATAAATCTTAGGGTCAATTTACTTTTACAAACTCAACGAATCAAAAAAAAAAATACACCTTAACAAAATATTGATTGACATGTACTGTACAGTACACATTCATAAATACATTATTTTAGGTTACTCAGTTTTTGTTACCAGCAATAACTCAGAGTGGCGACAGGGCGAGAAAACCAGGAATAGTCAGGGAATTTTAGTGGCCTGAAAAAGTCAGGGAATAGTCAGGGAAAATTCCCCGCCCCATCTCCTTTTTCGGAAATCGAAAAGCAGTAGTTAAAATCAGTTAAAATGAGGCCTACATGAATGGAGTAGTGCGGACTGGCAAGCGTGAAGACGTGTCTGGTGCCTTTCATCAGACATCTCGATACCATAATCCCGGGGAAGAAAGCCATAAGTAGCTGGGCCCGCTGCGCCACATACGCCACTTTTATCCGTAATCTATTCGGTTGTGTTTACTGCTCCACGCTTCGTGCTGACGCGGAAGGCTGATAACGTGTCCATCTCTCGGCTGTCTCTTAGACCTCCCCTCCCCCAGATGCTTCCTTCTGATGCAAAAGGCTGATAACATGTCTGCGTTTTTTTTTTTTTTTTTACGTGGGCTATACTCCGTTAGTGTGAAAAGCTGCTACCGGCTTGTAAAATGATACAGCTACCTTTTGTAACATGAAAAAGCAAACTTGCATCCTGCCATGCAATTTTTTTTGTGTAATCTTGTATAGTAAAATAAACCCTAGTTTTACCGGACTGTTTGGGGGTAGCTATGGTCTGGTAAATCAGATGTCCGGTAAATCGCGAAGTACCAAAACCGGCACACAAAAATAGACAAGCCGATATATTTATAGCAGTGTGATACGCGTAGTAAAGCAACGTGTTTGTAGTGGAAAAATCGCTGGAAGTGTACGAGGGGTAATTTTTGTGCTGACTGGCAGGAGTAAAAAGATAAGCAGGTGCCTTTGTCTGCTCATTGAGATAACCAAGGGTGTTGGACGGGGGAAGAGTAGAAGGAGTGGGACAGGAGGGGACTTGCTATCAGCGTGGTTTCATGTTACGTTACGTGGTAACATGTGACACGTGAACTTGAGCTACTGCTTTGTATTTCAGAGTACAGTGTTTATTTACTAAATATATAACAAACAAAAAAATTTCCATCTAAACTACCGCTGTTTGCATCGCGATGCAGTATTGTATACCAGTTGTGAATTAATAATCTAGCCGCCATCCATGAGAATTTCTGAAGGGCAAGAGACGGATATGCTGAGCGTGAGAAAGGAATGTGTTGCGCTAGTTTGTCCGCAGCAGATTTTATCTCTATACCGCGCACATTTACACCACACGAGCGCTGTTGAACATACACTGCCTCGTCGTGTGAAGATGCAGTAGCAAGTTTCACGTGTTTCCTGGGTCCAACAGTGCCAATTTTTTTGTTCAACATCATATTTTAACACATAACTCTTTAACTAGTTTTTTGCTTTACGAATGTCCGACATAAGTTTGTTTCGTGACACCATAATCATCACACAACTTTGCTACCGAAACACCGGCCTCTTAACTTATATTAGATCAAAATTTTTGCTTGATGCCAAAGTTACTCGATTTCTTTTCTGTCCTGTTGCAGGCGCCATTTCATTTTAAAAAACGCATAATCTTTATCGCGCACATACATCAACTGCGTAAAAAATTCAAGTAGACACGACAGTCGTTCTTGTCCGGACATGTCAAAACACAGATGAGCGACTAGCTCTGCTTACCTTGTTACGCAGCTATCTGTGTGCACGCCAGATGTCACTTACCAAAGCACAATAACCAGGTAGGTATTGCGCTGTTGATCTTACAGTTTCGTAAAAAATTCAGGTAGACGATCATTCTTGCCCGGACATGGCACGTACCCCGATGCGCGATTAAAAATAGCTCTGTCTACTGTCTTACACGGCTATCCATGCGCACGCCTGATGTCACTCACCAAAGCACAATAACCAGGTAGGTCTTGTGCTGCATGTGATAAGTAGACCTGACAGTGGAATAATTTTGTATCGCCAGATTTTGTCCGTTAAATACGAAGTCCGCTGAATGGAGGTCCGATAAAACGAGGGACTGTACTTGGCTTTTTGACTGTAGGTAGTATGTAATCACTAAAAATGTTTATTATGGGATGAGAATTTTCTCCACACATAATTTAATTGTGTACTACATGAAATTGTAAATTTAATTTCCCAATGTAACAATTGTATTACTCTGAATTTTTGACATCAATTTAAATGAATTACTTTAGTTGCAACTGTCTGTTATAATTTTGATTTAATTATTTTATTTCAACATGCAGGATTAGAGTACGTAAAGTATATTGTTTATATTGTGTAAACTATGTAATGAATCTGTTTCTCCTGAGGTAAGAAGTTTTTACACAAATATTTTATTCATGTAGTAGGCTTTTTAATTTGTCGATTGTGAGAAGCCATAAGTTAGGTATTACTTTAAAAATTTTTACAGTCAAAATGTTCTTAAGAGTTGTAACTTTCAGTTCTAATTTTTATTTTATTATAGGCATACTTAATAAACTTGCAAAAATAGAGCACACAAATTATGTTTTTGGTGTGTTTACTATGCAATCACTGTTTTCTGAGGCATGTATTTTTCATGCAAATATTACAAATGGTAGAAGTATTTTGGACATACATAGTTGCAGCAAATGGTTTGTCACACAAAACCGGACAATACATGCAGACAAGCAAAAGGATGCTTTTGGTTGTTTACTGTCTGGTTTTCTTTGACTCACAGTTTGCTGCTATGGCATTTATCCATAATATTTATTTGATTTTTAATTTGCCCCGTTACAAGAATGGTTTACAAACAATACACATGTTATATTAGTAGTACATTAAAAATTATACTATGTGCAAAGTTCATTGAATTGGACAAAGAAAAAAATGATTTCTTTTATAAAGCATAAAAAATTGTTTTAAAAAAACTTTATTAGGTCAGGGAAAATTTTCAGTTTGGGTGGGAAAAGTCAGGGAAAAGTCAGGGAATTATATTCCCAGTAATTTGTAGCCATCATGTAACTGTTTATGTAAATATATCATATTCTGATGTATAGGCAATACCGGTAGTTTTATAAACATTACTGAACTAATCCATGTATCAAAGTAGTTTTGACACATTTAAAAGTATAATTTATATAGGGCATTCTAGGAACCATTAAAGCAAAAATAAAATAGGTATGTACAGATACATTACAAAGATTTGCTTGGTGCTGTATTCATTTTATGGTTCTAGTGAAACCTTCGAGAAGAATTAAGAGCAAACCACTACCACATGATTAGCCTATAGGCTAAAACGGTTGAGATAAAAACAGTGAGTGTATTCATGTGTTAGAACACATGAGCATGCCATCATGATGCATCACAATGTTTGTTTGGCCTGTGCCCTTTGGGACATTTCTGGCCCCAGGTTCAAGCAACAAACTGAAACTGTAAAAGCCTCATCACCAACATATTCTGTGTGCAACCATGTTTAAAGGCCATGGCTGGAGGAATGCAAAGAAGGAGGATGCAGTTCGAAGAGGGTGGGGATGTGAGTGAGAGAGAGAGAGAGAGAGAGAGAGAGAGAGAGCGCAGCACAGCGCAGCGCTAGTTCACCAACTTGCCACTCTGCTCCAGGGGAAATCAACACGGCCAAAGTTCTGTACATCTCTTGGCAGTCCGGTAGGGTAGCGTTCCTTAAGACACGTTCAATCATCTATAGTCATAAAAGTGTTTCCAAATAAAACTGTACACTTTTTTGGCACGTATGTACAAAAAATCCTGGAAAATATTTCGTTTACAGGCCGTAATGATTTTTTTTTATTTCCATAAATACTTCCGGGCTTCTTTGGTACTGGTACACAGACCAGCTGGCATAGAAACATCGTACTACATCAGTGTCAGCTAGTTAGTTTGCCATTGAGTCAGCTGGAGCTGTGCCGCGTTCACCTCAGCTGTTGAAACATGTTAACAGCGACCAATGCCATGCTGACTGACCAACATCTGAATGTGGCAACAGTAGAGCATTTCGGCAGACAGCAAAGAGTGTCTGCATGCAGGAAGGTTTTGACCTTGTCATAAGCTCTGTCACCATGTCTCTCACCATTTTTTCTCAAACTATGCTTCAATACGGGGCATCCTGAAAGTGTTACTTCATACCCGGAACTTTCCATAAAATTAATAATTCATACTTTGATTCGTTAAATTTGTTTACGTTTTCTTCAAAAGGAGCTGCTGGAATGATGCATAGTGGTTGCATTTACTTTTGTAAATTGTCAAAACTTTGTAGACATGCATGAAATAAATAACATACCTATAATATGTTTCTTCATAAAAATATGTACATCTATTACATAATTACGCCCAATTGTTGTTAGTATGATGTCTTATTAGTAATTTGTCACAGTTTTGTTTTACAATATAGTTTTTTAGTTACACAATATATTTATAGGTCCATCATGTTTACAAAACATACTTCTCTGTTTCAGATCAATTGCCATTAAAAAAAAGTGATTCTTGCCACTTGGATTTATCTTCGAAACTACTTAATTGTGAAGTGGTAGAAAATAGTTCTGAACTAATGAGCCAAGCAGAACAGTTGAATATTCAGTCTGAGTTTTCGTTACACTTTAAAATTCGTAAACACATAAAATATAAAAACATTGACAAACCTGGGAAAACTTACAAGTGCAGTACGTGCAATATATATTTTGAGAAACTATACAGACTAAAACGACATCATAAGGGTGTTCATTTAGGTCTGAAACGTCACCCATGTAAAGTGTGCCCTAATTCTTTTAATTCAAAGTATGCCCTTGCAAAGCACGTGCTGTCTAAACGTGATGATGTACATGCCAATTTACATGAGGCAAGTCTACTTTCAGATGTGAGAAGGTATCAGTGTTCATATTGTAACAAGGATTTCAAATGCAATAGTGATTTGACTGTTCACATAAGAACTCATACTGGCGAAACACCTTTTGCTTGCCATTTGTGTAATAGACGTTACAGAATTTGTTTTAGTTTAAATGCTCACTTGGCTCGCCATGGTATACACATAGTGAATTCGAAAAGGCAGTTTGAATGTGATATTTGCAAAAAACATTTTCGCAGCAAAGAAAGTTTACAGAACCACTTCAAAACTAGATGTTTATTCAAGTGTAATGGTTGTAGTAAGCTATTTGACAATTATTTAAAATTCAGAAGACATGTAAAAATATGTGTGAGCGAGTGGCCATTTCCATGTGGTACTTGTACTCGTGGATTTTCAAGGAAAAAATCCTTGTTAAGACATGTACGCCAACATGACCCAAACTTTTATTATGAATGTGAATTTTGCAAGAAACATTTCAAAAGGAAAATCTTTTTGGCATGTCATCTA
Organism: Medauroidea extradentata; assembly: GCA_003012365.1. Lineage (NCBI taxonomy): Eukaryota > Metazoa > Arthropoda > Insecta > Phasmatodea > Phasmatidae > Medauroidea > Medauroidea extradentata. Next base: position 21,644 of record PNEQ01093780.1, on the reverse strand, counting down.
CAACAGATGTGTGCAAGACACTTTCTTAACTGACATAGTTATAATGCCTTGTGTTAGTAATTGTACTTAACAATTCTTGAAACAGCATAAAAATGTACTGTTATGTTACAAGTTTTTAGGGCATTGGTAGAGTACTCTTAGAATTGTGATAGATGTGGATAATTTAATGCATTTCAAGTGCAGTTAATGTTATTGTGTTTTTGTACTAATATTTAATTTCACTTGTGTTCCACTAATCTTTTTATCTGTGAGAATAGGAGTTTAATCCTGGCAATTTTTTACCCAGAGTTACATCCTTTTACTATACAGTATGTTTTATGTATAACATTTATAATCCTTAATGATTTTGTATGACAAATTTGTTTAGTAGAATTAAATATTTTGTGTATGCTGTGGTGTGGAAATATTTTTTAACCGATTCATTTCAGAAGTATAGTTTGAAGAATACTGTATGCAGTAACAAAATTTTTCAAGTGTTTGAGTGATTAGATGTAGTCAGTGTGTTGTTAGTTCCATAATTCTGCACAAATGATTTTTTGTAGTGTTGCAAACAAACGTGCAAGCATTAAATGTATTTTTTTAATGAAAATTCTTAAATGTTATTATGCCTATATTATAAAATCATATCATCACCATAACAATCATGACCCATGATATTAGAGAAAAGGGTCTGGATATTCATTTGAAAACTTATCCCGTACACCAATTAAGTTATACAGCTATAAATATTATGTTGTTTCTTTTAGCAGCCAGGAATTATAGCAGGTAAAGGTTTACTTGCAAAAATTCAGAATACTAGTACCTGTTGTTAAATGACTTGTTTTATATATGTAATAAAATAAGTGTAATTAGGTGCTAAAATTTATGTAATTGTGAAATTTTACAATTTACATTTTCTTAGATTTTGTTTATTTGCCAAATATACGCATTTGAAGATAATTTCCTCATTAATAATGGTATCACTTTCATAAGTAATCCTTATGCAAATGCAATTATGGTACATGAATTGAATTGTTCCTAGTTTTTGCACATCAAATAAGCCCTCGAAATTTATTTAAACAGATTCATTATTGTTAAGAAGATAACATACAGTCATTCCTTTTTTGATTATCTGGATAACTCATAACACATTCTACTTAATTTTTTAAGGATAAAATACCAAAATTATGACATTTCAAATATGTATTACAGTTGCGGGCTTTCGTACTTCTGACTTATGCTTTCAATGTGGGATGTGACAATTGTAGCAAAATTATGTATTAAGAGCCATATACAGCTTTCGCATGGACATTGTTTCAGCATGTTGGGAGAAAGTTTTTTTTTTATTCTACTATGAAATTTCATTACAAAGTATGTGAAGGGAACTTGAAATTTTACACTTAGTATGGGTACTTTATAATGTAAAGTACTTTAAACTGAAGTACTTTATACTGAGATTTCACTGTACTACTGATTGTGTGTTCAGTACATTTGTCTGTGGAAATATATTTAAAACTATGCTTCTTTATTTTTGTTTTCTAGATATCATGCTTATAAACTAGTTTTCGGGGCCTCTCAAAATGGCTATAAAAAAACTACCGTCATGTAAAAAATACCAACAGGAATCATAAAACAAAAATAGAGAAGCATGCACTGTACTTAATGATGAACTTTCCATAAATTAAAAAGTAGGGTCACTGTTTAATCCTATTGAAAAAAAGCCAACAACCAAAACGCTGCACCCCATGCATAAAGTCGATGGTTGTTGACGCACGGGTCAGTCTAGACGTACTTCATTGGGCCCTCTGTTGCGGTACCTCAGACGCGGCATCTAGCGCCTGCTGTATAGGGCTCTTAAGGGCACTGTCTACCACAATTTTCATCACCATTTTTGAATTTTTTATTTGTACCAGATTTTTTTTTCTTATTTTAGACATAAAATGTGACTAAATTTGGCTCTAATGAATTTTTTTTATCTCTCATAGTTTTCGCGTAATGGCTTGTTAAAGTCATATTTTGCATGTTTCCGTTTTAAGGACTACACTAAAACCAACTGATGTACCAAACTCAAAAAAAATCACAGTGGATAAAGCCGTTGCAGGCTACAATGTCATGCTCATAAAAATAAAAAATTATTTGTATTTTTAAAAAATGCTGAAACTGAAAACAAAAATTTAAAAAGTTCGGTATTCTTGTCACTATTAGTACCACTGCTGCTCACCTCTAAATTGATGATGATATTGTCAGCTACACCTGGAAGAATGCGGTATTTTTTCCACGTGTTTGCAATACCCCTCCCAGCCTTGTTTAGTGATAGCCGATTCTGTAATTTCTGCTAGCATTTTAAGTAACAAGTCACTATTTGTGTTCAATTTTCTTATGTGGATCATCTGACCATGGTAGTCACCACTGGCAGATTCAGCAGTGCACACAAGCAGCGTATTGGGAAGAAATCAGTTTCTGCTGCCTTCATGTACCACAATTAGTCTTTTATCCTTACTGTTGTGTGCATGCACGCCAAATTCTTTATCATGCTGCCAACACTTGAAAAATGTTAAGTTGCTGTCCACCCAGCTTTTGTATAAGTAAAACTATTTTGTGATAAAAATAGTCATGCTGCCATGAGGCAAAGTCAGCTCTCTCAACTAGTACTTTACGCTTTACCTGGCATTTTCTCTACTTAAAACCTATGCTTTTTAATAACCTGTTGAGAGACTTTCTACCCCACGGAACATTGATTTTATTTTTGGTGATCAGTAAAACATTTCTGACTGTTGGCACCTTTTCATTGCACACACAGAAATTGTGACTATGTTTAGATAACACATCAATGAGTCATCCACTGAAACTACTGTGTATGATGTTCTACTTGCCCGTTTCTTCCCTGGAATAGAAACAGTTTGCTAGGATCTAACTCATTACGTCTTTCAATATCCTTGATTTTTTTTTACTTACATCTATGTAAAAAGCAGCATGTTTCTTAGCTACACTTTTCTAGGACACACTTTACTATCTCTTATCCTTCCCTATGAATTTTCTTTGTTTGTGACATTATGACACTGCAAGTTGTTCTAAAATGTGATACCATGTGTAACACTAATGAAAATTCTACACATGTTAAAATGTAACTGGCAATTTCACCATGCACTAGCACAGGCAATTCTTTTACAATGGATACTACTCACCAAGTACTGTCCAAAAATCCATTGGCATCCACACACACATCCTCAATCTGCAATTCTCGCCTCCCCCCCTCTCCATCCTGGCCCATTTACAACAACTTAGTTCCAGTGTCAAAAGTATGAATGGTGCAATATTGAAATAACTTAAGCGAGGACTGACTGATTATATTATTGTAAGGAATAACCTGCTGGAGTGTCCTAAATTCCAACTCATTCTGTATATAGAAAGTGGAACATATTGAAATAATTGATGTTTCCAAAAAGTTACATGTTATAATATGGCTACGCTGGGGTTAAAATGTTCTTCTTACTTCAGAAAAACAATTGGTGAACTGAAGAGATTTTGGGTCAGCACTCAACATCTAGGTATTAAGAGAGATGACATGATGTAAATATGGAGCAGCGCCGGAATGAGGGGGCGGGGTAAATGGGACATGTCTGAGAAAACCAACTGCCCAACAGCCTCATCCGTCACTGTTTCCACATGCGAAAATACAATTAGTGTTTGTTTACTTGGGACAATAGTAAAATAGTATTGTGAACCTAAATCGTCAGGCAACGAGAGGTTAGTTCCTTGTTATTGCTAAGGACTTCCAACAAATTATAGTGGAAAGATCAACTGTTAGTGTATAACTGGCATCGTTAACTATGTACTGTTGAAACCATGAAAAAAGGGGTTAAATTAGTTTTAGAAGACCAGTAAGTTAGAAATGACTGCAGATCAATTAGGCTTAAAGTTTTAAATGCTAAGAAGATTGTGTTAAGAAGGTTTGTAGTGACCCTAGCAGTGAAGGTGATACGAAAGCATGCTGACCGGCAAGAAGATGATTTGGAATATTTTTAGATAATACATAATTTTATGATGTTTTCCAGATTAACAACAGAAATGTATAAATTATATTTTGAAATGGCTGAAATGAAGAAAATTAAAGATCCTCGAAACTGGAAAACAGAATGGCTGGAAAAGATTGGCTGTAAAGAAATATTAAGCACAACTCCATTCTTTCATTTCTGCTGCTAAGAGATTTAAGTGTCACAAGGGCTTCAATAGACATAATATTGACATGTATTTTTGAGTTATGAAACTGTTGTGTCTAAGTGCCCTAAACTTAGTGACCATAGTGAAATATGAAATCTCATTGTGAAAACAACAAACGAACCAGCATACTTAGAGTAATTGATCAAAAAGGCATCAAACAAGTGTTTAAATCCTTAAGTAGTGAAAAAGGAACTCCTTTAATTATAAATACAGCAAGCAATCATGTTTCTCTTGATACAGTGCTGCCTAGAGTGGCCTTTAAAAAGTGACATGCTCCAAGGAACACCACCATAAACTCTAGGTTTGGCGTACCCAACAGGATGGAAGACTTCAAATTTTATCGATGTGATAGAGAACTTCATAAATTATTCTGGCTCTTTGATTACATGCCAAATGCTCTTTATTTGTGAAAACCACCTCCATTGAAGCTAAAAATTTAGCTCAAACTAAATGTGTTCACATCCTAATGTTTGAGCCACATTACATGCATAGGATGCAACCATTAGATGTCAGCATCATGAAAGTGAACGTCATCAAATCCAAGGCTTACATTCATTACTTAATTTATAATATGGCATCTTTAGTAGGGATTGCTCATGCCCGAACAATGGTTCCACAAAGTGTCTTGAAAAGTCTTTTGAAAAACTGGGATTAACCCAAAAGTTAAGCAGGTTTCCATTGACGCAAGGTTTTAACAGTCACTGACAAACCTCTCGTGATTTCTTGAGCAAATCATTAACATAGCATTGACATCGGCTAAACTCCAATCATCCCTGATACTGAACCAACTGTGAATACTGCAACAGCAGTTGAATTGTCAACAACTGTGCCATAAAATTACAGTAAGAAATAGTTGTACGCATACTAATTATGCAAGCCCACGGCTGATCAGAGGGGATGTCGTAAGCTAAAACAGATGGTAAATAGCAGAAAACCTAGGGAGAAGTGAAAAAGTTGTCCCTGTGAAAAAAAAAATTAATTAAAAGATAACCTCAGAAATAAAGCACAACTTCTTAAAGGAAAAGGAGAAACAATTGAAACAGAAGGAGAATGAAAGACAGCAACAAATTGCAAAGAAAAAAAAAGAGATGCATAAAAATCCAGTTTGAGGAGTCTGAAAAAAAAAGGAAGATGAGTGGAATTATGATGACTTGGAAGATGGTGAGAGTGTACCTAGGTGTAGATGATGATGCCATTGAGATAAAAGAGATTTTGTTCTCATCAAGTTTGTGTGTGACCAAAAATTATTGACTATGTGGGAAAAATAGTTGAATGTGACAATGGAGGCTTAGTGATTTCATCCTTTTTAAAATCTTTGAACAAGTTTTACTATGCTGATGTAAACTGAACCGTTTTTATGGACTTATGCTATTGTGAGCAAATGGTACGAAAAATGGCAACAAAAATAGACAAGAACGATGATGACAGCACAAATCACAAGAGACAAAAATGGATGTGAACATAGATGCAACAAAGAAAAAAACAGAAGAAAAGTGTAGTAGGCTTCCTTCAATGACAACAGATACATTTTGGGAACCGAGATCTGTTACAGTTTCAGGCATATGTACAGATTGAGAAACTCCAGAAACCTGACTGTAACATCTAGAACAACCAGGATCTTTAATAAACCACACTTATGGCTCAGCCAATAGCAGTCGAGCTGCCTCCTGATTGGTCATTCAGCTTGTAATTGATTTATATGCAGTGAGTAGTGAATCATGTCTATTTTTTTTACTTAACCCATAGTTTGAAAGTATTTTTACAGTGATTAGTTGTATGTTTAAATTACATATTTTCATTTTTAATTGAAGTAATAATCCAAATTGTATCCTTTACTTCGAAACTTTGTTTTTTGATAACTTTACTATTGCTGATAAAAAGTTAAGTCTTTTATTTTTTTTTTGTGTGGTTTAAGCTTTCATTGTAATTCAAATGTCATCTTGCCACATGTTTTCCCAAACATGTTCAACTAGTCTGGATTTTTCAGTTTTAAAAGTTTATGTTGACATTTTTAAAACAAGTTATGAACATTGTGGAAGTTTTTATTTCATAACTGTTTTCGTAACTATTTTTGGTACAATGTCAGTAAAATAGGCCTGGCATATTTTAGTTTATTACGTAGTTGTTATAAACAAATTATATCATATTGCATATCCATGTGGTTTCTTATTCTACTTTTGTTGACTCAACCTTCCCCACTACTAGCCTCAGCCTGTTCTGCTAATTTGGCAGGTTGAGACATTTTCAAAATAATGCTTAATGTATTTTTTTTTCTCTAGTGTTTAATGATGTACATTGTTTTAACCATTTAGATATAATATACAGTATGTATATTAGTGTAAACTAATATTTGTTAGAATGTTAATGAAAATAGCCCTCGAAATATAAACCATTATAGTATGTATGTTTGTTTATCATAACTGTCTCACTTTCCACTACATATATTTATAAGTGGGCAAACATATTATGTATACAGGAACAGCATTCTAGTTTTTCATGTATCCAGGATATGAGCTCTACATTCATTAACAATGGCTCCAGTCCCCAGATATTTTTTCCCTCACAGCTTTTTAACAGGGATTAAAGACAAGCAAGGTCTGTCCTCTCAAACTTCACTTAACTCCCAACCTAAAAAAAAATGTGTTAAAGTATTACCGTACTTGCCGGCATATAGGACGACCCCGCACATAAGATGTGTCATCAGTTTGACGGTACAAAATCTTGAAAAAAAAAGTTACAGTAGAGCCCCGATTTATCGAACTCGGGAATAACGAAAACAGCGATTTAACCAAAGGATTTTCAGGAACCTTCAAAATATAACAAAAAATGTATTAAATAACTAAGTGAATTTGATAAAATGGAATATAATTGTATTTAAGTCCTTTAAAAATACTAGCACCGACAGCAGTATATTCTTATTTCTCAGTAGAAAAGCTCAAACCATCCGTCGAGAAACAAAAAAAATTTGTTGAAAATTTTGGCCGCAGGAATGATTTTGAGATACGCACGTGCGGGCGCGGCCGAGCGAGCGCCGCTATGTTGCATAACAATTGCGCGCCTAGATCCTCATCCTGGCTGCTAGCGAGTGAACGAGCATCTAGGTACACAGTCTCCACAGGGCGGCGGTGGACAGCGCAAGTACCAATTTTTAGATAGTGCTTCGCGTCTCCATTAGAATGCGCTGCACGGCAGCGTGATTATTCACACTCGCATCCCGTGATAAAACAAGTGAGTTTATGAAAATTTACGTAATGTTATTTATGCAGACTTTTTACAACGAATTTATTACCGTAAACGTAAATAATCAGTTTCTCCGATGCTAAAAAAACGCTCAAGTGCAAAGTATTTTTAGCTAGCAAACCAACGAGTTTGTTACACGAGCGCGGCTGCATACAAGCTATAATGGCCGCCGCCGCACGTATTTAATTATTATTTTACGGTTGTCTTGCAAACTTGTAATCCAGTTTTCCTTGCAGTTTTATTTTTTTACAATTTTTCGTGGGAATTTCCTTAATTTTGTTGGTGGGGCGGGCGGGAGATAGACGAAAAGATTGACGGCTCGGCTGTGTTAGTCATCACGTCTCACATGTTGATGGCGCGCACAAGGACGGCCTAACTCACCATGCGCACGCTCACCGAGCGTTGCACTAAAGTTTTTAAAGTTTTTTCGACGATTTTTTTTTCTTTTCCCGGTTGTGGCTTAACTGTTGACGGTAAATATGTTTTGTTATTGTTTTGAGCCAATATACTTGTTTTAAAATTACCTTAAATTCCGACGAAACATGCCCGATGATTTCACCATTTTTTTGTCTATAGGAGGGGGGGGGGGTGAAGTCGGATTTAACGAAACATCGATTTAGAGTAACATTTTCGGGTCCCATGGCATTTCGTTAAATCGGGGTTCTACTGTAATTATTAATTTTGAAATTCCCGACAAAAAGAAATATTTTTAATGCATTTATTGCTGTTATATAAACATCATAGGAGACACACAAACCAATAACATTGGCTACTACTGTCCCCCGGGCTCCCAAGAGTCAAGGAAATGCATGGCGGCGGTAACACGTGTCCGGCGACATCATCAGTTGCAGACAGCTGTGCGCGACTTGGCAACGCCGTGCTACAATAGCTGCTTAGATGCTTGCAAGATCACCACATTCCTGTGCGCTGTTGTCGCCTGCAAGCCTAGCACTAAACAGTAGACGCATGAATGTGTGGTATGCTACCTATATCCTCGTATTCTCCGCTCAAGAGTTTTGTGCTGGCAAGACAAATGATCTAGGTATGTGGTACCTAGATCCTCGCTTTCACCGCCCGGGAGTTTTGTGCTGGCAAGACAAAGGATCTAAGCATGTGGACCTATACCCTCATTTTCTCCACCCAATAGTAGAGTTGTGGGCTGGCGAGACAAAGGATCTAGGCACACGCTCCAGCTGCATCAATCACCAAGCGACACACACTTCACTCAGAGGTAAAAGTTACCTTTGTTATGAATATGATGCTCATCAAAATTTTGTACCATAAATTTTATTAAAAAATGGGGCACTTGTTTTTTCATTTGTGATGGAAAACACAGTTCCTTGAAACATCATACAACTCCACAGCTTACAGCTGAACATTCCAACAATTTTTTGGTTACCAAAAATTTTCACACCTTCATATAAGACAAGTAGCAATTTTTGAAAGCCAAAAATATGTAAAAAAAAAAAAAAAATAGTTGTTTTATATGCTGGCAAATACAGTACTTAGCACCGCTAATGGAGAAGAATATGTCCTTGCTTGGATGTCAGTTGCATGAATACATTTGTTTGCTGTAGGATTATTGCCTCACATTTAATTTTATTTATTCTTGGTTTTCAACACAACACTTGTGTACAGTAACTGTATATATCCCATGTGCAACGGTGTATATTCTTTATTTAATGCATTTTAAATTATGTCAAAATAATTTGATTTTACTTTATGTATTTAAATTTTATTTTGCCCTGCAAGTAATGTGTGTTGTGTTTCAGGTGAAAATTTGTCCCTAGTGAAACCCAGTTATTTGCCTGCATTACAAGAGGAACCTAACTCTGATTTTCTTACAAAGGGTGCTAAACTCACTAAAATGCACAAGTCACGAATGTTTCAGTGCAGAAATTGTCTTTCGAAACTTAATTCAGAGGTCAAGTTTTTCAAGCACATGGCAGCCTCCAGATCGTGTTATTCTGCTAGACCATACTATTGTGACGTGTGTTCTGCAACCTTTAAACGATATCACCATTTAGAGCGTCACGAAGACAGTCATAAAGGCATTAGGCGTTACTGCTGTGGTGTATGTTCAACTAGGTTTTCTTCACTGGATAGTATGAGAAAACATAAGATTTCTGATCATAAACATTCATTAACATTTTCTGAACTGAATAACTTACTACGTAAAGTGAATAAATACCAATGTTATTACTGTGTGAAGTGGTTTCAGACAAAGAGTCACATTTCTGACCATATGAGAGTTCACACTGGCGAGAAACCATTTGAATGTAAATTTTGCAGGAAGTGCTTTAGACGTCAGTCTGGTCTGCGAGCACACATGTCATCTCACACCTATAGCACAGTAATGTCCTCTGGTGTTCATGCAAACGTGAACACATCGAAAGAGCAAGTAGAACATTTTGAATGTGATACTTGTGGGAACAAATTCTATAGTAAATCTAGTTTAAGTTTACATATTACACGTCAGTGTCTTTTGAAATGCAATGTGTGCAGAAAAACATTCCAGAAACCTCTTGAGTACAGAAGACATGTAAAACAGAGTGGCTGCAATTGGTTAGTTAAATGCCGAATTTGCAGTAAAGGATTTGCAAGGGCAAGGAATTTGGCCAGACATATGCGTAATCACCGCCCTGAGTATTTCCTAGAGTGTGACGGTTGCAAGAAGCGTTTTAAACGAAAAACTACTTTAATCATGCATTATCAGTCAAAGAAAGGTAAATGTATCTAACAATTTAATCAAGTATCATACCATTTTTAGCAAATGCACATAGAGCAAGGTCCCCCTTACATTACCAGTACAGTAAAATTTCATAACAGTGAGCATGGTAGGCCTTTTTGAGGAACCAACAACAAATCGCAAGAATTTTCCATTAGAAAATTGTGATTTTATCAGAAGAAACAAGTATTACGTCATCATGTAAAGGAGGCTTGTGGCCAGTTTCGTGATTGTGTGAAGCACACTTTTCTTGTCTGCCTGCTATTTGCTGTAGCTACACCACTCCCAGATGGCCACTCCCTCTTTTTCCCACACCCATTAATCCTTCAGGCTGCTGTGATGCCTCTGACACATTCTTCCTGCTTGTAAACATACCCTCTACCTATTCTAGGCAAGCACATTTCTCTCACTATAAAATACTGCTACTTGTCATGCAACAAGGTTCAGTATTTCTGTAGTAATTTGCGGTGGTTGTGCTTTCAAATTCAATTTGTATTTTCTGCTTTCGTGTATTGATAACAATTTTGGATTATGCAATGGAGAGGGGCAGTTGAAACACAAAATTAAAAAGGTTACGAGATGTGGATCACCAAGACGTAGAGTAAGCTCTGCTTACCTGGTTTGTTAATTACAGCAGTAGCAGCGGGCAGGTGGTAACTCCAATCGGCTTCCCTCCTCGCTCTCCATTTTACTACAGTACCAGCTGTGAAGGTCACAGACTAGTAAGGGATGAAGTTTCAGCTAGTAAGGGGAGACGGCAGTCAGATGCATACCAGAGAAGGTGATGTCACATACGGGATGTTGCCAGCTAGCTTGAGCAGTTGCCATATTATATGAGTACCTGTTGCAGGCTCCCTCTTGCATGTGTCATGCTGGCTACAACTAGTACTGTTGCATCCGACGGCTGACTCTGGAGCGAGTCACCAACCCTAGTGCATGCACACACTCTCAGCTGGCAGTGTTAATAGGAAAAAAAAAAACCAATAGAGAAATACAAAACCACACAGCAGGATTTCTTATTATGTTTTTTAACACAGCCAAGAACCAAGCTACAGGAGCAAAGAGCACAACCGTTTTTTATTTATTTAATTTTCTATTAAATTAGTGGCCAACAGCTTTCACCCGCGGCCAAGAGCTCTATTCAGTATTTAACTACACTGATACTATAAAAAACAATCATTATTATTATCATCAAGAATCAAAAGACTGCACGTAAACTCGATAATCTTCCAGAAAAATCACAAACATATAACGTGTGCGTAATTCCCAACACAGGATCCAAAAAAATGCCCATGGCGGTGGCCAGGGTCAGTGCATGAAAGGGAATAAAACAGACAAAATAAATCCAGCTATCAATAGACCCATCAGTTGGGCGATAATTCAGCGTCGGAAGTAAACAACTGCAGTTAAAAGTGGCACAAGTGACACAGTGAGGACTAGTTAGCAATGTCATTTTTGAACTTACCTGTAATCCTGTAATGGAGCTCACAGATTACATTGACTTGTCACAATTTAAAAGGATACAAGTATGTATAAACCACAGCGTAGAACAAAGACAGTGATTGTATATCTCGTGGGAAAATAATTTTTCTCACAAGTTTGTAAACATAAGGTAGCGCTGGTACATGAGTGTTTACAGTATAATTGTCACGTCAAAATTGTGCTGCCGCTTTGTGAAATTTAGTTTTGTTTGTATTTCTCACCACTTTTCGTTTGAATTGTGCAGTGTTTGAATATTTCTTAGTTTAATAGTTAATTCCACCTTTTTTTTTCCACTGTGGCCTAACATATATTACAGTTTTCATCTACAAAGGTATTTTTCACAGATTTTCATCACATTTTCTTACTTTTTTGCTGGTTGAGTAAGCCTCACACCAGGCAATGTCGAAATAAATTATATCCACGAAAAAATGGTTTATCACAGCAAAATACTCGTAATCTGTACAACATTTAGTAAATGAATTAAGTGTCAAATGTAACATCATATTCTAGGCAAAAAATTTCCATCGCCATTTTTATAGCAATAATTCTCTCATTAATCCTTTGTTTCATTTATTGAAAACTCATCATTTCCAGTGGCTAGCTGTTATAATTTGGTTTCATGTGATCGCACAAGCAATGGTTGCCGACCCCGCATACGCGCCATGAGAAGGTGCAACGGGCGAGTGATTGAGTGCTGTTGTGGCCAAGTTGCGTGGTCAGCTTTTCAGTTCATTTTGATCAGATCAACATACTTTTCGGGTATCATCATAAAGAGTGCATGCCAACCTGCTTAAATAATCTATAATTTAATCATAACAAGTTATTTTCTGTTAAATATGTTTGAACACAATTTTAATGCCTTTTTAGACCATTTCTTTTGAGTTTTTTGTGGTCACAACTGGCACAACTCGGTAACAGCGAGAACTCGGCTATAGAGTGGACTGAACCCAGAACCGTAACATCTCATTATAACGGGACTCTACTGTACCAGATTTTATGGGATGATTCTCAAGAATCATAAAAATTTTCGAAAAATTTAGAAATTGTAGTGAATAAATATTATAAGTCATATTGAAAAAAGATTTTAAAATGTATTTTTGTACTCACTATGTTTGGTGTATTCTGCGAGCTCCAAATTAATTTTTGTTGCAATATACTGGCTGTGAAAGTGAATCCTTACAATCACCTAGCTTACCATTTACCAACTTTCAAAACCTGGTTTTCGCCAAGGATCCCAAAAATGAAGTTTCTCTCGTTGAACGTTGTCAGGGGCAACATTGCTGCAGTTTGTAATTTTGTGAATCTGTGTGCATTTGCTGACAGAACCGTTACTATTTTAAAAAAATTTCTGGTGGTATTTATCAATTGACTTAATTGGATATATAAATAGGAAAACAGTAAAAACACAAAATTTTTCCACTTGACTGGGATAAATATTTAGATACTGACACCGACACTGTAGTGGCTACTACTGATGCATAGTGGAATGTGTAAAATACAATGTTTAAACTTTTTTTAATGACAACAGAAGATTGCAGCTATCATTTTTATGAATACTTTAGTTTCGTAGATATATGTCTATTAGTATACATGGATATTTCATTAAGAAATTGTTTTAATTTAGTACTGTATGTATCTACATTTATTATATATGTTTTTAATCAATACATATATTTGTTTTAAATTTTTATTTAATTCAAAGTTATTTTATCTCAGAAATATTTAGCAATTGACTTTACTTGAAAAAAATTTATTTTTAATTCAATTCATAGGTTTTTTAAGGATGAAAATAAGGACCTTCAGTTTTAAGAGGTTTTTTTCTCGAAGTTTGTAGTGATAATGGGAACCTGAATGCCACGTATTCCGGTCATTAATTTTCTACCATAAACGTGTTTATCTGCACAGATTGTTATTTTTTACTTTAATTTGGGGTTTTTTTTAATGGAACTGTAAAGATCTTATTTTATAAAAATAAATATTTTCCTATTCTGTTAAACTTAATTTTTGTGATTATCACCAACTAATGTAAAATATTTTGGAATCAGATCTTTAAAATACACATAGTTAAATCCATAGGTACCAAAATTAACATTTTGTACATTGTTAACATAATGCTTCGGCAGTCCATACCAGTGTATGCTTAATAAAACTTATTTTAGACCTGTACTCCTCAAATAATGACAAATATTTTTAACCCACTTAAAAAATTTTTTACTTATTATGCTAACCGACAATATGAAAGTAATTTAATTTTTATTTCTTTCGCACAAAGTCACACATAATTATATATAGTAGCATGGTCGTAAATAACTTAATTTTTGTGAGGCTGTAACTTCTAAACTGTAACCTAAAAAATCTCAAATCAGATTTGAACTGAAATTGTATTTAATTTGTTCACTTTAGTTTTATAAATTCAAGATTTTATAATTATAAAACTGACCACAAGAGACAACCCCAAAAATAAAAAAAAAATGCAATAAACTACTTGTGTTTGTGTGTGTGAGATTGTGTTAATAGTAATCAATAGTGTAAATTTGTGAATTGGACAATTTTTTTCCTACAGTTGATAACATTGTCTTTGTTCAGAGAATATCAGTTGGGCAGGTTGGACGGCCTGCATTGCTGGGGAACCAGTAGTCAAGATGGTGCCGAATAGGTGAGATTAAATTCTCAGTTGCTGCCATTCTGTTGTATGTGTTGTAATGGTGTTAATGCTATTTTCTCTCAATAAGGTTGTCCTGCAAAATTATTTGGTCCTCCAGACCAGATGTTTCATATCGGTTTTGTCTGTAATAGTAACGTGTGGTGGTGGTGTGGTTACTGTGCCCTGTGTTAAATGAACATTTCTCGTGCACAACCGTGTATCCTCTGAGTAGTGAAAGGATAAATTGGGATGCAGTTTTTGAAGGCCAGCTTACGTCAGTGATTCAACAGACAAAACAAAGTTTTCGTTGGCATACTATGTGATCCAGTATTGATTCACGTTGTTTGGATACTCATATTTTTCTCTTCACTAGCGGATCATTTCCTGCCCAACGATGCTGTGTGTGGTTAGCTTGAACTTTATGTCATTGTTTCATTGGAGTATTGTCTTGCTATGTGTACTCTGCAGGTTAGTGTTGTTCTTTTGGTTCTGTTTATTGTGCTGATGCTGAGTTTGTACATTTGTGGATGGCAGAGGGTCATTTGTGCATGGTTCAATATGGCAATTGTTTTTATACAGTTTAATAGTTGTTCGCACAGTTGAGCATTAATATTCTGTTGTGGTCCTTTGTTGTCTATCTCGAGCCTTTTTGAAATGGCAGAAGTATCTTCCAAAATTTGACGGTGATGTTAAACAATGTCTAAACTTTTCAAACCTCTTTACCACGCTTGCAATCAATAATAATGAAGTTTCACCAGTTTAGAAATTAGCCTGCTTGCAAAACTGCTTTTCACAGATAACCCCATAGCATGATTTCAGTCACTTCCAATGTCAGAAGCAATTGAAAATTACTTGTCGATCGTTATGAAAACAAGCAATTTCTTGTCAGTATGCATGTCAATGACTTGTTGCGGGCACCTTGTGCCTCAGTTAATTCTGCTGCATCACTGCGTCATCTGTTGTGTCTTCTTAATGAAAACCTGTCTGCTCTAAAAACGTTAGATGTATCAGTAGACCAATGGGATTTTATATTGTTGCCCATAGTGTGTAAATGACCAGACACTAATTTGCAGTCACAGTGGGAAATGATGCTGTGTACTGAATTACCTACATTGAAAGACTTCTTAACTTTTCTTGAGAAGCACTGTCATGCTCTAAAAGCTGTTGGTTCAGGTATTGCTAGGAAATTTATTACCTCAACTGCCAAGACAAAAATTTTGCCTACAGTGTCTTGGAAGCAACCTCGGGATCAAACTTCTAAATGTTTGGCTAGTTCTCTTCCAGCTGGAAATTGTTTGTGCGCTGGGCAACACCAGCTATATAAATGTGCCAAGTGAATCCGACTGATCGTTTTTCAATTATAAAGTAGCACAGGTTGTGTTTTAACTGCTTTTTCTCCTCACACAGCTCAGCAGCATTTAAGTCATCATTGTGTTGTCAGTGTGGTGCCCGCCTTCACTCTTTTTTACACTTTGAACAGATAGGCCCAGCAGTAAACCCAAACTCTGCATCTGATACTATTGTCGAACCACAGTCACCTGATGTACTGTCCGCAGTTATGTCTGATGTTTGTTTCTCTACTGCTGTTGTACGTTAGTCAACAACTTTGGTGCCTCGGCGAAACCTCATGTTGCTCGAGCTTTCTTAGACACCACAAGTCCTGAGCATTGCATTGAGAAGCTTGGCTTAACTCTGCGGCGGACTCATCTTCTAGTCCATGGATTGTCAAACACTCCAGTCAATGTGCCCAAAGCATACACATCTGTCATCCTCACTTCATGTGAGTCACCTAACTTAAGAGTTTGCCATTGATGTGCTTGTGATTCCACACATACCTAATAGTCTGCCTAATGTTAGGTTGTCTGTGGCAAATTTTAAACTGGCCAATCCAACGTTTTGACATTCCTGGGCTGGTTGACTTATTAATAGGTGCAGGACTATTCACTCAACTTATAATTGGTGGTAAAATAGTTAGATCCCCGAAGGCACTTGATTCAGTTCTAGGTTGGATTCTGATGGGTCGAGTTGTTTCAGAACGCACATACTTCTATGTCTGGTTTCACATCACTCTTGACAGCATCTCCATTGGAGGATGTCATGATACGCTTCTGGGAAGTTTAGGAATTCCCACAAGTCAAACTACTCAAATCTACTGAAAATGTAAAACATTGTCTACTTGAAACCCACAGCCGAAATGAGACTGGCAGGTATATGTGTCATTGCCATTTTATTCGCAAGAACCTGAGCTGTGTTCATCGGGCCATAGGCAGTAAAAAGGGTTTCGTTTGGAAGGACGTCTTAATAAGGCCTGCCCCTTAGAAAAATGTACAATGAGTTTATGTAATATTATATTTCAACAGGACTCATGGAAAGAATTTCTGACTAAACGGCTAGTAGTGCTTTGACGCCTTTAAAGGTTCTACAGACATTTCTGTTAATCAAGTTTTGTTGATTGGGCCCGGATTGCAACAAAACATTATTGATGTATTGAAGTCATGGCTGCATGAATTTGTCTTCACTGCTGATATAAAACTAATGTACTATCACCAGATTACCATCTGTCATAACCATCAAGATTTTCAATGCACTGTTTGGCATTTCGATGATGGCAGCCCTGTGGAAGATTTTTGCTTGAAGACTGTGACATATGGTGTGTCATCGTCCCTCTACCTGGCCGTACGAACCTTGCAACAATTACTTGAAGATGGAGAGGAGCTATTTCCTATGGCAGCCACTGATCTTCAAACTGATGTTTATGTGGTTGATGTCATCACTGGGTCATCTTCCATTTACTCTGCCTTAGCCGTTCAACAAGAATTGATTTAGTTGCTTGCTACAGGTGGTTGTGAGCAACAGTCAAGCTGTTCTTGACTGGCTACGTAGGGATGATGTCGAAGTTCTGGAAGTACTCTCCTTAGACCAAATGGGTTATGTCGTAAAAGTTTTGGGTCTGCAATGGAACCACAATAGTGATGTTTTTTCTTATAAGGTCGTGACAAATTCCAACAGGGCTACAACAAGGAACATTTTGTCGAACATAGCTAGAATTTTTTACCCTCTTGGATGGCTGTCTCCACTTGCCATGTTTTCATAACACCTAATTCAAACTCTTTGGATAAAAAATCTTGACTGGGATGCAGAACCAACACAAGACATTGTGGATAAATGGACTAGTTTCAACACAGAGCTTCCTCAATTTTTATCCATTTCTGTTCTTAGGAAGAGCAGTGGTCCTGTTGGGTCATTATACCAACTACACGGATTCTGTGACAGTTCAGAGCTTGGTTACACTGCTGTAGTGTATTTGCATACAACTTACAATGATGCCAACACCACTTATTTACTGGCCGAGAAGTCAAAGGTTGCACCAATCAAATCACAGTTTTTGTTTCGTCTGGAACTCTGTGGTGCCCTGTTATCGGCTCTTTTGATGAACGATGTTTTGGATACACACGCACATATCTTCACTCTGACATAAATATGTGCATGGACTGGTTTACAGGTTGTTCTGACCTGGAATGACACATCTCATTTGTTTAAGACATTTGTCGCAGGGTTTGGAAGGTTGGCTGGCTTGCATTGCTGGCAGACCAGTCGTCAAGATGGCGCCAAATAGGCGAGATTAAATTATCTGTTGCTGCCATTCTTTAATATTTGTTGTAATGGTGTTATTGCTGTTTTTCTCTCATTAAGGCTATTGTGGAACAGTGCTTTTTTATGACCTAGTAGGAAGTATGAAAAAAGTCTCAAACTCTCTATAATTTAAATTGTCTACTGGTGTATTTCCAGGAAATGTTTGAAGACCTAAATAAACTGCCTACCTCTTAAAAAAAATTATGAATACACAAATGTATCAACCGTGCTTCACAAGTTTTACCTTTTATAATTTTTTATAAAAAAAAAACAATTATATGAAGGATTTCTATAACAAAAATTAATGTTATATGATTTTTTTTTTTTTTCACTGAACTACCATTTACAAGCATTAAGGTATAACTGTTTCTACCATTACATGTACTTACATATGTCAAAATTGTAATGCATCATGACACAAAATTGGCCACCATGATAAATTAAAAACCAAAATTAAATAATATTGGTTATAAACTGCTAACACACAAGTTAACAATGTACAAAATAATTGTTTTTAATGGTCAAGAAATTGGTAACTTTTTCTGGTTGATTTGATGTAGATTGAGCACTTTGTTATTTCTTACTAGATGTAAAATGTGTTTTTATTAAATTTGTTAAATTTATTTAATTGTTTAAATGTTATACATTATCAACACATTTATGAAATCTGTGAAAGTTTTTTCTAAAAAAGCAAGATGAAAATACAACAAAAAAAAAATGTTTGGTAGTGTTTTCTTCTGCCTGCGCACCATATTATTATAATACTACTAACGCTCACCCACCAAAGTCAAATGCCTTTCAGGCATAACATACAAAAGTTGGTTGATAGAAAGTGGCCTCAGAAAAACTTAGAAGAAACAAATTACTGTAACTGCCTCAATTATAAAGCAAAAAAGTGAATGTATGTATAGAGTTCTACACATGTCTTCAATGACTGTTAAGAGCTGTTACATACCTGGGTGGTTTTGTGCTTAGTACCAGACATGTTACTCTTGATAGCTTGTTTTCCCATGTTACTTAACGAAAATTTAGTTCTGCATTACTCACAAAATGCAGCATTGCTGTCTTCTTCCTTGACATCATGATTTCACAAGCACAGAAAACTTGGTGTTAATAAAATAATAAAAGTGAAGACTAATTATAACAGTGCACTGTGCTTATTTTTTTAAATCCACTTAACCTGGAGGAAATTTCACTATTTCTGCGACACTGTATCGATGCCACATATCATAATAAAATCTTGAAGGAGTAGGGCCTAGGCACACTTCTCTTGTACTTAATCTTGCAACTGTAGCAGAGCGGTTCATTCTCACCAGTCATGCCGCAATAAAGACACATCTGTTAATTTCACAACATAAATACAAAGTTAAACGTCAAACTAGATTACAACACCACTGCAAAAAAATTGGGAACTGTCGCCAGACGCCATTGTTCTGTGGCTGGGTAGCACAACAAAAGATTTTTTACATACGTGCATTAATCTTTAGGCCCTACATACATGCGATTTTCCACATCAATGGCGAAAAATATACTTCACAACTGTATATTTCACATAGCGCACTATACATCGCTATCTGGAATATACACTATAATTCCAAACACACTCAAAAATAATGAGCTGCTAAGTTGTAAACACCGATATTTGACCAAACACTAGCTGTTGTTTGTGGTGGTTTGCATTTGTCATTGGCTTCTGAGACCTTCAGCAGTAGCCAACCAAGCCAACGTATCAAATGGGCATGGAACTAAATTTAACTATCATCACATATTTTCATTCCAGCTTCATATTTTTGTTTTGGAAATTGAAATTATGCATAGAATTGCATTACTGACAACAAATAAAATTTCCATTTACGTACCACTGCAAATGTACAGTTGTTTCTTTTCATGTGGCACGAAAATAATTTGACAGCCATTTACTTCGTTCTCCACCCATTCCCCAACAACACATTCACTCCACTCTCCTATTTTATGGTTGTAAACGACGGTGGACACTGTCGATAATGAGTTACGAATGATGACATGGCAAAACTACAGCAACCGATACACAGCGATGCTTTTATGTAAACATCACGGGAGGAATTTGAGCTGTTAATGTACTGCTGCAATGCTATTTTTTTATGATAAACATTTTCAAGATGCTGGTCTGTACCAAACAAATTCCAGGTTTTCACGAAAAATTCACTGACAATTCCAGGTTTTTCCGTGACCACCAGAATTCGCTGATAATTCCCGGTTTTCCAGGTCTGTAGCTACCATGCAATGTTTTGTAAATTCTACTATCGTAGAATGTTGCAGTCAAAGAGTTAAAGTAGCTGTACTACTTAAATTGTTACCTTAACAAGATAAGGTTTGAAAACAAAGTTAGGTCTCTTCACCTATACTTCTTGTGTGAAAATTAGGGCTGTGCGGAATCCCAAATCTCAGGAAATTTCTCAGGAAAAATTACGTTATTGAATTGCGAGCAAGAAATACGATTTCCCAAGAAAAGTTTAAATATTGAAATAATATATTTTTATTAGATCCCAAGCTTAAATTAATGAATTAAAGATTCAGTTAAACTAGCAATTAATAAATCCCGCTGTCTGAATTCTTTCGCAAACGGATTTCAGATGCACCTTGTCAGTTTGCTCCAAAATATACTTGTGCTGTGTAAAATATAATTAACAAAACATTTGAAGCTGTGGTGACCGTTATAATGTAAACAGATTGATGAGTCACATAAATTGCAAGAGAACAATAACTGCACGTAATATGTATCATACATATACAGGTTCAGCACACAAATTTCTATAAGTGAATTCCATAGTTTGAGGAATGAATGAGATTAAAAAGTGTACATTACTTTCCACAACATGAACGCTGGCTATTTACATTAGTTGTCTTTGCCATCCTGTGCTGCTAGGTGTTATATATTTTGCTGCAACAACCTTTCAATAATACAATCCTCTATTAATGTAAAACGGTACATAAATGTTACACTACAAATAAACTATTTAATGGATCTTAAAGTTTTCCGATATAAAATGAGAAATGAAGCTCAACTTAATCAATGCCTTAAAATTCCATGGCCGTAAGAAGACTGCCAAAATCAGGCAGACGTGTCTCACCGTGCTGTCCATGAAGACATCTTGTGCACTAGTATGCCACAATTGGAATTAAAAGTGTAATTGGGAGTAAAGTAACCGCTATTACTGTTCATGCATTTTGGTTGCAGACGTTTTCTTTTAATTAAAATAAACAAATTTCCTTGGCTTTTGGGATTGACCCGCGTCTTGTGTTGCTTCTTGGACAACGTTTCGGCAGATCTTGCAGCTGCCATCCTCAGGTCGATGCAGGATCAGACTGGGGCCTACTGGTGCAAGGTGGTCCCCTTATATAGCTGTCTCTGCTGTGCTGCTCTCTGATTGGCTAGCTGTTCGGCCAATCACCTGCAGACTCCCTACTGATTGGCTAGTGTTGGCAGCCAATCCTGGCGAGTTTGCCCACTGCTCCCTTTGATTTCTTGTTGTTTTAGATTTTTCCATGAAAAGAGGTGCCCATATTTTATTTTATTTGTAGCCATCATCCCTGTTAATATTGTTATGGTGTTTTAATATTTCTATGGCCTCTCTGATGGTCCTTAGCCTATAATTCCCTATGTTGGCTATTGTGCTAAAACTGTCAAATTCAATGCTGTGTCTGCTGTTCATGGAGTGCTCTGCTATGGCAGATTGC
>PNEQ01093777.1:23659-77716 GCA_003012365.1 Medauroidea extradentata | reverse complement strand
ATATATATATATATATATATATATATATATATATATATATATATATAGGGACGGGAATTTTGTAACAAAATGAATATTTTGTAAGTTATTATTAGTTTGGCGGGTATTACTCAGATAGTAGCTACACTGTGGGTTTATTTAGATATTATTTAGGGCTAAATGACTTTAAGACAGTTATGTTTAAACGGGCATTTACTATACTACAATGGCAGGTACTCTGAATACAAAATAGATTACAATGTGTTCTATTTATTTAGGAGAGAAGCGCAATATTACTGATTATTAAATTATTATATTAAGTTGAGGGTTGCTGCCACATAACTAGATCAGACGACATTACCGAAGCTGGATTGATGAGGAGACGGCATTGCCGAACGAGCACGCACCCTCCGGGGCTCGATCCCGAGTCCCGGCGGAGAACTCCACTGCTGTTGATCTGATGAGTGCTGGTGGACGACAGACAGACCGATGGCTTGGTAACAGCGCCATATATCGGCGTGCTTGTCCTCGATATTGTGCAACTATGAGGGGGGTTAGGTGAGTTGCTGTCTTCCGTGGTTTCCCAACGCTGACCTGATTGCCGCTCGGACGTCTTGCTGTCCGGCTTACCAGGCAATATTGCAACATTACCCCCCAATTTTCGAAGAAGATCCGTCCCTGGATCTTTAGACCGGCCCGAAATTGATGTGAAAGTTGTACTCAAATCTGGAATTTTTCTGGCAGTGGGAATATGGAGAAGGTGGTTAAACTCTTCCATGTGGATAGGAATTACTTAGACGGACTAACTAGAGAAAGACGGATAACTAAGGTGAAGGAACTGCTTCTTGACGTTGACAGTCTGTATACAAGCATCAGCTGTACTCTGCTGAACTAAGGTTGGCCGGTGTGTCCTTGAACTTGTGCAAGGCGTGCATAATTCTTCCACACGACCACGGCAGACACAACGAGTGTGGTATCGCGAATCGCGCTAGCTGTTCTAAATGTTTTGTATATGTGTGGCAACTAGATTCGGAAGCTAAATGTTCTTTTCAGTTAACTGTCCATTAGAAACTGTAGTATAGCTAAGTAATAAAAAGGCAAAAATTATTACATTTAACATAATACACTGGAAAACAATACAATTGAAATCATTATCGCTCCCCTCTTACAATTGGAGTATTATGTGTACAATGGGTTTGCTGAAATATAATACACTCTTATAAAACAAAACAAATACAATATTCTAACTACTACCTAATAACATTTTTTTTGTGTACAGTTTCACTCTTATCTTTTTTGTTTTAAAATTACTTAAATTTGGATGGCCATGGCGTAGGATTTGGACATAGAATAAGAAAGAAAGTTGAAATTTAGAAGTACATTTGATGAATATTATATGGTGAAACAAAATCTGAATAAATAAATAACATATAATATTTGCAGCTGCATACTAACCCCTAAATTTCAACTCTGTTGGGATCGGAATACAGGAAAACTTGTGCTATTTGAATTCAACGACGTATACCTAAGAACTAATAATTACAATTAAGTTTTCTCTAAAATAGAATTTTTTCTGTAAGTGTACATAAATATAGTTTCTTTTTCACATTAAATACAAATTGACACTTCTATGAACTTTTTATAGTAATTTATATTCTTATACATAACTGAAATTGTGGCTGTAATGTTCGTCTTTATTATTACAAGTCAGATTTTTCTACTGTGTTATTATATTCACAAATCTCTAACTATCAATTACTTTGATTTTATTGTTACTTGTTATACATAGATAAAAATTATTTTATAACATTTACAGGAGCTATTGACGTTCTTTATTTTCTTATAATAGAACTGTATTCAGAACAAATTATACTAGTGATAAATACCTTACTCTACGGATATGTATTTTGTGTTTGTTGACAGCAATATACAATTAGTAGGCTCCTTAATACTTTTATTAAATTTAACATTTTTTTCTTACAAGTGAACTGTTATGAGAACAGGTTAACCTAGTGATAATCGTCTTAATATCTGGATATACGTTTTTTTTGTAGACAGCAATACAATAAAAAAATATTTTATGTATAATTTTCAATTTTACTTTGAATTTACATCTACAAGTTTCTTTTTTTTTTCACTTTAAGAAACAGGTTGTATTTAATATAAAATAAAATTCGAATATGTGTATGTAGTATGTGGTGTGAATGTTTGGTGAAAACATGTGACTGTGTGTTTGAATCTGTATAGGTCGACCTTGTGTATTAGTATGTGTGTTAGTAGTGAAAATTTTGCGTCGAATTTACCTTGACAATGGAGAGAATTGAAATGTACTGTAAGGACCTTGTATGAGGACTGGTTGGCGCCTGTAGTTGGTGATGGTAGTGTTGGTATTGGTGTTGTTGACGGTGACGGTGCCTCCGGAGGACTTCGGCTCGATTCTCGGCGTCGTTGCTGTCTGCAATTGCTGTCCTTGGATTCTGTAACTTAAACATATTGTCTTAGATATAGCTCTAAATAAAAGTATTTATTATGTTTTACGGATAACTATTTCCTTTATTTAAACTGTCCTTTAAATTTATAATAACGATGGTATTACTGGTCTGTAGATTAGCTCTCCCTCCATATTTAAATATGTTATTTAGTTGTAAAATTTTGAATCATATACCGAAATTGGTCTGCTTTTATCGAAATATTGCTCAGTGGAAATATAAAAAAAATATTCTTATTACTCTGCGATGCCGTCACTATATTAACTTGTTAAATATTCTACAAGGAAATTATTTAATCAATAAATTACTGTTAAAATTAATTAATATTACCTACTGTGTGTGCACATGCCAGAATATTTATTATTTTATTATTATTAAATTATTTTAACGGTACCTATGAATTACTGTGATAAGTATATCAATATTACGTACTCTGTGTGCGTGAACCGGATCATTTATTATTTTATTGTTAACTTATTTTAACTGAACGTATGGATCACTGTGATACGTATACTGGTTGTAACATACATTTTATAGAAATATATATTCCTAAGTAGTCAGAGGAAAATACAGACAGATATAAGAAAATATACATAAGAAAAGTATTTGAGGTAAGTAATATATAGTAATTAACAGAAAAAAAAAGACCACTTCGGACACAATAACTGCATTCATGACCCATTTCAGAAGGGCGACCAGAGTACTCAGGTACCTGGACATAGCCAATGTGTCGCTTGCGTACCCCCACATTGACAAGGGCTCCCAACGCATCCATGGACGTGCCCTATGATCTGATTAGCCACAGCACCAATAGGGCACAAAGTTGGTCTCTCTAGGGCAGGGCACCACTCCTCCCAGAGACCAAGATCGCACGTCACTATGCGCAATTCGCCGACGATAGAAAAGAGAAAGGAAGAAAAATTCCCTCTGAAATGAGTGACTTAACCCTGAAAGCCTACATCACGTTATATAACAACAACTGAAGAAAGTTAGAGTTTAACATAACGAATTTCGTCCCAAGTGTACGAGTTATCATTTATGGTATCGGAAAGGGGATACTTATAAATGTAAGTGCCGTTTACAATTATTAATGTACCGTATGTGGATATCAATACTGCTTGTACTATTTAAAATGTTATATTAATCTACTGTGAGCGCACCTGTCTATTTTTCAAATTGAATTATTTAATTTAATATTTTGTATTTAAATTATATATTAAGTATCTCGTGCTATCTAAAGCGTAAGATATTTAACTGGTTACTTTATCCCATGCCTGTTGCTGAGTGAAAAGTAGTAAGAGAAAGTTACATAAAGAAAAGTACGTAGTCAAGAGAATTACAGGTCGAACACTAGAGAAATATCGGCTCTCTATTCACCATAGGGGATCGGAGGCTAGTCGTACTCAGGTACAACTGCCCAAAGGTCTACTGTGTCGCAATAATGGACCCACAGCTGAAAGTCCAAAACTGCTCCTACTGCCA
Source organism: Medauroidea extradentata (assembly GCA_003012365.1). Taxonomy (NCBI): domain Eukaryota; kingdom Metazoa; phylum Arthropoda; class Insecta; order Phasmatodea; family Phasmatidae; genus Medauroidea; species Medauroidea extradentata. Next base: position 73,766 of record PNEQ01093777.1, on the reverse strand, counting down.
GCTCCGGCCAGTAGAGCAAAAGGGGCGGTCCCTCTACCCGCAGAGACCAAATTCGCACGCCGGACGCGCAAATCGAAGGAAAAATGAAGAAATGAGAAGGGATCTTCTAATGGTGAGAACTCACTCTACTGTATAGGTTCCTACCTCACAGTTCTATCACCTGTCATATTCCCCCATCACTGCTGCTGTTAACAGAGGTTTTACGTCTGCTACCTCAAGATGAACCGAATTAAAAAATTTGTAATGTATAAATTACTGAAGAACCATGTCTTTATCAGTAACAAAACGGTTCGACATAACAATCTAAATATTTCTGGTTTTATTAAATGAAGACCGTATTTTAGTTCATGTTACTACATCAGAACTCTGCTAGCCAGCAAGAATTCTAATTACGGTGATTTAAAAGTATTCTGTTGCAAACCCACGCAGGCATCTAATTGAAGGAGTTCATACCACGTCCATAAATAATTACTCTCGGAATAAATCCCCAATTAAATTAGAAGGGTATTTAAACAAATCTTCGGGAGATTCTTCCCTTTCCTGCTGGCAGTTTTCATTTAAAAATAATGATAATGAGCTTTGGGTTGTTGACATAACTCTGTCTTTTACAGGTAACCTTGTGCCCTCATTGGCTTATTACCAAAAACATTGATTTTTCGTTCTTTTTAAAAACCCTCATTCACAAAACTTTGAAAGAAAATGAAATGCAAGGAAATTTCTCTTACCGCTAGGAAAAAAGGAAAACAAGAAGTTGCGAGATATTCTTGACATGTATTTTTAATCAAGGTTTTTAAAAATTAATTCATAAACTGGCTCATACGGTAAGTTATCGTGTTGTTTTTAAGAGCACATATGTTACTTATAAATTATCAAGACTGCAGGAAAGTAGCGCGATCGAAAATATTAAAGCAAAAGCTAACCAAATAGTCACGAAACATACATGCGCGATGAGGGTTTTGGTTGCACATAACATTGACCATGGAATACTCACTAGTGTTCAAATTAACGACAAACAATTATAATTTGCTTATTTGTACATAAAACATACATAAAACTATAGCACAGTAAACTAAGCACATAGGAATGCTGTGTGATTATGGCGTTATGCTCAACGTGTCAACGGTCTAACTTCGTGGTAACGTAGGCGTCAGTCCTTTGTGATCAGAATGGCTACCAATTAGTCCACCAGTGAACAATAATTCACTAATATACAGATACTTAGCATTAGTGACTAATGCGTGCCGGAGTACCCACTAGACTGAGGCGGTATACACGCTCCATGTAAGGGCGTTCACGTATTTTATATATTTGTACGACATAGCGGTTGTTAATTGATATACAGACGTTATTTGTGACTACATTCTCCCATTTCGAAAATTTGTTAGCTCTCAAAATCTTTCAGTAGTGACATGGCAATGACAAAAATTGCAAACTAAATGAACATATAAATAACGAACACAAACTTACTTACTCTAATGAAATACTTTACACTGGAATTATATTTTTGTGCCACATTCTAAAAAAATGAAAGCACAATAAAATTAGTTTTTTTTTTAAATTTTTTGAAAATGATGACAATTTTCTTAGTTTATGACAGATTTTTAAAATAATACAAAAGGACTTTGTTGTTTGTTTTGAAGTATTTAGCATTTGGCCCAAAATATCTTATTTCGATGTAAATTACTTCGTTGGCGCAAGTCAGTTTGTTTTTGTTATTTTTATGTTACCGTAATTTGCACATTTTCACTTTGACTACGAGAGGTAAAAATTATCCTCAAAGGGAGTAAGTAGTCGAAAGATACATGTGTAACACTAACACTGTGTTGTGTGGATATAAAAAATATTTTATTTTACAACTAAGACAACATTAAAATTTAGAATCTTGAGCGAAAAGGGGAAAAAAAATATCAAACATAGCTAAAAATTTAATTTAAGTACATCGTCGCTTAGTTTCATTAACGTAAAATAGAAAATTACATCCTGGCATCTGTAGTTCAATCATTTGGCTTTCGACAGATGTTGCTGATATGACTTGCGCGCCGTTGGACTGCAAAGAGCACGATGGCAACCGTGGGTTCTAAGGTAGACTTTTTCTCCCTCACTACTTGGCCTTGGCGCTGGTAAGCTCAGGACGCTCAGCTAGCGTCTGTCTTCCCCTCCTAAAATTCTCGGTAAAAAGGGAAACAAAAAATATTTAATTTATTTTTAAATGGTATTAATAGTAAGAAGTAAAAATTTAAAGTATTTCACTCAAAACAACCGAGCGAGGGGACGCAATGGTACAAACACTCGATTGGTATTCGGAAGAATCCGTGTTCACTTTCCCGGCCCACCGTCGTGATTTATTTTTCAGTGGTTTTGCAAAGTCGTCTGAATGAGATGGTTTCCTAATATGGGCCACAGTTGCTTCTCTACCTCTACCTGACCCTGAGGCTAAGAACGAACTCTTCAGTCTCGAATGACTTATATGTCGACGTAAAGTTGCGACCTATAAGTAGAAATTATTGTACCGCGCGAAAATATTTTGTGCCAACATACCTTTGATACTACTGTAGTTTCTTGTGACATGTATGATTCGGTGATTTAGGCCTGACAAAACGTAGCTGTCTGCAGACAATAATAGGCATAAAATACTATAATAGCGGGATTCTTATTGGCTCAGTCGAATAGGGTAACAGTACCGCCTACAAGCAAAAGCCAGTAATATTTTCATAACCTGAATGTGCGTTGAAACCCAGCAAACAATCACGTTTTCCTGCGATAAGTAGAGGCAATGATTTTTGGTGAAAAGAAATATGCAACATTTTGCTTCAGTGCCGCGCGAGGACACCTGCAGCTCTGCTTCATGGTCAGAGATTGGCTGTGTTTAACTCTCAACATATTTGGGATCTACCTGCAAATCACAGACGGGTGTTGTCGCAGTGACGTTATTCTCATTGACACAGTCAAATGAGTGACGCCTCTACACTAATTAACGCTGCCAATAACTACGTACCAGAGCTGCAGATGTGAACGTGAGGCATTGAAACAACATGTTGCTTATTTCTTTTCACCAAAAACCATTGCCTCTAGCGATAAGCCATCATTAGAGAAGGTGATTTATCGCGAGAATGTTTTCTGCCAGCTTATTCTGCAAGTCAGTGTAGCGTCCTGCGTCATGTATTGTTGGCCGACGGTTATGTGGCACGGTGTAGCTGTTTACAGACGAATCACAGACGCCCAGTAGTAGCGCACCAGAGTTATCATTGGCCGAGTCAAATAGGGACTCGCCAGTAGCGATATAAAAGCGTCAAAAATGAATACATTACATTGAAGCCTAGCAAACAGTCATCTTTTCCCGCGATAAATCACCTTCTCTAGCCATCATATATACCTATAAGTAGAGGTACGTCAATTTCGCGGATACATCTGGCAGCAGCCTAGACTTGTCAGTCCTATACACCCACTGGCCACAGTCGAGTATCTATTGGCTTATAACCGTACAAGCAGGTAGCAAGCGAATGCACTTCGCATTATTTCCTTATTTACTGCTGGCTTGCAGTAGTCAAACGGGTTTCGTAGCAGCCGCCAGCAAGTCACAGACATGACAACGAAGTATACGTAATTGGCGTTCAACCTGATGTGAAATGTATCTGCGAAATTTGCGTACTTCTACCTATAAGTAGAGCCGCGATTTTATGGGGAAAATATTTTTGCAACATTTGGTTTCGATGCGTCATGTGCACGTCTACTCTCACTTGACTTGGCAAATTACAGACGTAAGGAGTCACAGTAGTCTTATTCTGATTGGTGCATTCAAATGAGAAACGTGTCAGAACAAAGGCACGCTGCCAATAACCATGAATCAAAGCTACCGATGTGCACGTGAGTCACTGAAACAAAGTGGGGCAAAAATTTTTTCGCGACAAAATCGTGGCCCTACCTATAATTAGAGACATGCAAAATTCGCGTTATCATTTGGTAGCAGACTAAACTTCAATTTCCTATACAAAATAGATCCTTATCTGCGATTCAATTGACCACGAACTTTTATATGTTGTTATTGACGTGCGTTACGTCTTTACAGAGATTGGCCTCTCTACCGTGTAAGCATTCTCCACGGCAAGTCACGACAATATCGGCCAGCGGGAGACGTCGAACGAGCCTATAGTCACTTGGAGTGTAGTCAGATGTAAGAAAATAACGCGAATGTTGCATGTCTCTACCTATAATGTATCTTTCACGTAAAGTTCAGCGCTACGTCGATGCTCCCGCTTGACTTGGTATGTATCGCAATCCGAGTCCGCGGATACGCAGACACCAAAAGCCAAGTTCAGACTTGTGTAGCCTAAGAAACACGAGTTTCTAACAGTTGTTAGGGAAATTTTGAAAATTCCTTCTGAATATGTTACAAACAAGTTGTGTTACGATCGTAAGTACCATATTGGTAACAAGTACTCGTTGTCCACAGAGTCAAGCGAAGACATGGAAATTCGTTGCTATAGTGGAATTACTAGAAGAGATAATGGTTATCGCAAGATGACGTGGATGTTTGCTAGGTTTCAATATAACTGGTCCATATTTAACTATCTTCTTACGACGCTTGCGTGTCTCCATATGTCTGAGAAATTGCTAGAGCCCGCAGATTTTTGGTGAAAAGAATTTTGCAACAACTTGTTTCAATTCCTTACGTGCACACCTGCAACTCTGGTTCGTGGTTATTGGCAGAATATAATAGAGCAGAAGCGTGGCTCATTTGACTGCACCAACCAGAACAATGTTACCGCGACACCACACGTCAGTGACTTCCGGGTAGGACCTCGAGACGCCGAAAGTTAAAAACTTCCAACCACTGACTATGAAGCAGAGGAACAGATGTGCCCATAAGGCAATGAAACAAATTGTTGCAGAATTTTTTTCACAAAAAGAATCACCGGATCTAGGCATTGAAAACCCTGATGTGTCGTTATTGAGCATTTGTGATTGTCATTGAACAATTTCATAATCATCCACCATACATAGATCCCGGAAAAATTCGCGGATTCAATGACCTGCAAGTTAGAAAACACTGTTCTGTGCATACTCAAGCTCTGACCATTTGTCCACTAACAGCTACTCAGTGGAACAGCAGACAATGAACGAATAGATGGGACTTGAATGTGCATAGGACAATAGAGTCTTAACATGCAGGTCGTTGAATCCGCGAATTTTTCCTGGCCCTATCCATACGCGTAAGTAGTAGGCTGCTACACTGTTTTGCAAAATATAATGTTACGAAATATTATTGTGATTTTCCACTACGTCGAATTACTAGCCTAGTATCAGCGAAAAATTATTTGAAACTGGTCGCAACATCACCATGGGCAACTGGTTCACCAGTTTTGATTTAGCCAAACGCCTACTGGCTAAAAATATCACCATAGTTGGGACAATAAGAAAGAATAAGCGAGAGATACCAACTGAATTCCTAGCTACAAAACAAAGGTCAGAATGTTCAAGTTTGTTTGGATTCCAAGATGATTGCACTCTTGTCTCCTATGCTCCTACAAAAAAGAAAAATGTATTGCTGATCTCTACCATGCATCATGATGCAGCAATAGATGACAGTACAAGAAATTCGAAGAAACCAGAGATCGTCACTTTTTATAACTTGACGAAAGGAGGTGTAGACGTGGTAGACAAGTTGTGTGCTACATATAATACCAGCAGAAACTCTAGAAGATGGCCCATGACAATATTTTACAGTTTTTTTTAATATTGCAGGAATAAACGCCAACGTTATTCACATTGCAAATAACAACTGTGAACAGAAGAGAAGGATGTTCTTGAGAGAGCTAGTGTTTGGACTTGTTGATGAACACCTTCATTCTCGGGCAAATATCACCAACTTGCCAAACATTTTGAGGGAAAGAGTACAACAAATAAGTGGGCGAAAGAACAGTGAAGGAACTCAAGAGAAAGTCACTCAACCAAGAGGAAATAAAAGAGGACGCTGTGCATTATGCCAGGGAAAAGACAGAAAAACGATATTTACTTGTGCACGATGTGATGTCTATGTCTGCTTAGAACATACAGTAAACATGTGTGGTAATTGTTTTTCCGAGCTAGATCTGTAAAGAACAAAATGTGAACGCATTTTTTTATTTGTAAAGTAGATAATTACAATAAGAGTGTAACAAAATAGACTCTAGAGACTATATGAACTGGATATTAGAAATAAAAAGGGGGGGGGGGATAATTGTGGACGTTACACGTATGTGTGTGTAAACATATAAAAAAAGGTATTTATAAGCTAGAGCTCTAAATAAACATTTTACGGTCAACTTTTATTTTATACCTATTTTTGAAAAATAATTCAAAAAATGTATGATTATTGATCTTTCATATTTGACTTTCTTTGTTCATGTTATATATGTGAATGATTTTATTATATACAGCAAACATGTACAGAACATGTTTTCCTAAACTTGATCTTAAAAAAAAAAACTGTACAGTCAACTTTTTATGTCAATTTACGAAAAACATTATTAAACAAATGTTACGAATGTGCACTTCCATTCTGACTATATTTGAAATTATTTAAATTTTATTAAAATTAAGTAATTTTAAGACTTGGAAACTGTAAATAATCGATGCATCTGTAGTGTGATAAGTAAAAAAAATTAGTACCAAAATGGTTTGACTTAAATTATTTATTTTGGCAGAAAGAAAACTTGGGGTCTGTCAGACCCAGTGCGACCTAAAGTGTATTTATATACAGCGCGACCTCTGAAGGGTTAAGGCCTCGCACTTTAGTTTAGCAGTGGTTTCGAAAATATTTTTTTAACGCAAATTAATTCATATATCAAAAATTCATTCTTACAGTTTAAAGATTCATACATAATCATTTGTATGTAAATTTTTCTATTGCAATACACAAAACGGATTTTTAGATTATTGCTCCTGAAATTTCACATATTTCGTGGACAAAAAAAGCCAAAACGAAGACAAGTAATTTTTTCTAGCAAACGGTACATTATTTTAAAAAAAACACCCTGGCAAAATTATGTATCATATGACTCTAAACAGACCCTAATTTTTAAAAATCATTTGGTTAAAAAATATTTGAGTTATTTGCAATTGTTCGAAATAAATTAAAGGCCACGGGTCTTACGTGCTGACCAAAATCCCTTACTCAGTTTACAATTATATTGATATCGTATTGTATGTTGGCATCCTTGAAACTGTACGAAACATTTTATTGTTGAGTACGTAACTTGAAAATGTTTTCTTGGTAAACACATTTCGTTTCATTTTAATGGAAAGATATATTTTAACTTTATAGCCAATTACACGTACGATTCGTCACTAACCCTGATCGAGTTACTACTACCATTTACTGCACCCGTCCCCGCAAGACTAAATACTGTTTATATTGACAGAGTGAGGTTGCAGATGTAAACTGACGTGCGGTTCATTTGATACGGGCGAACTTTGCGCTTATTGACAGCCCAAGGCTGCTGGAACCAACCCAGTGTGTTTGGCTCCTGCATGTTTCCTATTGGCCTAGCTGCCTGCTAGCTGGCAAGCCGCCTTACGCTGATGCACTGTAGGCGTATCCTCCATGTTTGTTGTTGGCCAGAGAAGCAATTTTGCTGGCATTTTTTTCTGCTGAAAAAAATTAAGTGTTGATCTGAAAATGTTAAACATATGTAACCAAAATTTGCGTAAGAGTTCAAAGACGCTTAAAAAAAAGAAGTAAGATTACTGTAATTGTTTCATTTCATTTACTGGGATAAACTGTGTAAGTTTCTTGTTTGACGAGTTTTGTATTTCACCATTAATATTGATATATGCTTGCCTGTGGTTCCTTACACCAGCCTAACTATATGCAGAGCTCGTTAAAATTTGTTATTTGTTCAACCTTATATATCCAACGTAACAACTAGTCATATTTTTAACATTTTTGAAAGATTCGAACACGCAAAATGTCAATGTTATCTTCGTTAAAGTCACATAACATGTCACATTACATCTTGCACAGATCAATGCGGCAGTAGCACAGAACTATCTTCACGATCGGATTATCCCGGGTCTGATTACCGGGCTTGTCATCCATATTTCGGTTTTTTCATATTCTTCTGAAATAAATTTAGGCTAATAATGTGTTAAATCCTTAGTGACACTCGATTGGTCAGAAACAAACTCTATATAACTATGTTGGGGGTGTTTTAGTAAGGCCACGTTCTCTTGTTTCTGCTGTTCTTGTGGCAGTTAATTTCTAAAGTTTAAACAGAAGTAGATATCACAAATCTGTTTGGCAGTTATGTTTATGGTTTTTACCGTAGTAGACAATGTGTTTCAAGGCGTGAAATTATTTTAGTTTGAATAAAAACTCAATACACAATTTAGTTGGTTATGTAATTAGCTCGAATCATAGCATTTACCTTCTTGACAAAATATGCCGACACGAAGAATACCATTTAAACACAATTGTCAAACAAATTCCTGATATCTGCTTTCATTTAGAATTAAAAGTAATTATTGCGAAAATTAATGATACATCAGATCATGGCCTTAAGTAATAGAAAGAGAAAAGTGTACAAAAATTAAAATTTCATTGTAACTTTGGTAATTAATTTTTTTTTTATTTCGTGATTCTCACTTTAAAAATATTTTATATTCCCATGTTAATCCGCATCTTAACATATAAATGTTAAAACATCTGTACAAGACAAAGAAGTTCCATGAAAATTTACTGAGAGGTTTACAAAGAGTAACACTTTGAAATTTACAATAATATTCAAAATAAAAGTAGCTAGATAATATCAACTTTGGTTAAGGCAAACAAATTATACAATTGCCTAAATATTCATACATTTTATCACGTTTTCTTTGATGTGGTATTATAAAACCATGAAAACCCTTAAAATTAAAAAAAAATGACTGCTTGATCAACCTCAATGTGACAAATTTGCTTCCTAAGTACAAATGCTTCTCTTAATACATCTTCCGTATCCCATAACCATGGTGATGGAGAAATGCCAAGTCCCGCTTCAAACCAACCACTACATCTATATCTTGCTGACAGGAAAGGATTCATTGATAACAGTTAAAATCGTCTGTCTTTCGTCAAAATAGCACATCCTACCCCAGGAAATAAAAAATTTCTTCATACTCGACAACTTGCATCCAACTGACGTTATGCAAATGTCATATTCTTAGCTTGATACCAATATATTGGTTGCCAACGTCGACTATTAACAAATTGATGCTAACATAATCTGTACACGACGTGAAATCTTCTCGTTGGTGACTCATTTGAGCAATATATCAGTAAACTAAAATTATGATGTTTATCTTGAGATTACGTTGACATTTCTACACATGAATTTTAATACCTGAATATGAGAATGTAAACATAAGCAACACAAATGCAATACGAAAACAGGTCGATCGACGTTAAAAGTTTTCGAAATATTATTCAAAGACAGACACCCATTTTACGTGACCTTCCCGACAGCTCGCGATGACCTAGGCAAACAATGCCCCTAAGAGGGAATTTGACAGAAAATTCTTAATTGTTTTAAAAAAATTTATATTTGTACGAGATATGGTTTGTTCTGTAGACATACATTGTAACTATTTTTAATGTAATGAAACATTTTTAACTCTCTTGTTTTTTTTTTATATAATGGCATGTCAGATTCGAAATTAGCATAAAATTGGTTTATGCTTTAACGAAAAACCAACTGACATATCGAGCTGGAAAAAAGTTCGCACTGAATAACGACGTTATAGCCTACAAGGTCTCTACTATATAAAAATAGAACATAAAATAATTTTGTATTAAATAATTTTTTTCTTAATTTTTAATTTTAATTGTAACAGTCTGTAAAATTATCAGATTATCGTAATAACGTAAAAAACAAATGTTACAACGCACAGTGGTTGAGAAGATATTAAGGTCAGCACGTAACAACTAGGTCTTTAGAGCTGGTGAGGGATGACACGTGAGGACGAAGCAGCGAAGGAAGGAGAACGTGGGGAAACGGGAGATCCAGAGATCCCTGAGGAAACCCGCCGACCAGCGGCATCGTCCGGCACGATTCTTACATGCGAAAGTCCGGTGACCCATACCGCCGTGAATCTAACCTGGATCGCCATTATGGGAGGCGAGTGCTCTTACCACTGCCCAGCCGCGTCCCCTACTACGTATAGCAGATATAAATTATTTTCATTGGTTTGTTAAATGTGTGACATTAATATCTGTAAGTATCTCACCAGCGTGTCGTAACAGTCTCAATTTGGACAACGATAAACTTCGTCTTAGAATTTATGACATACAGGTAAGCCATTGTTGAAAAAAAAAGTTATCCTAGGTAATATTTTTGCGAATTTAGTAAGTGTGAATATATTGCCTAATGTTGGCATTCCTTTGGCGTAATCACTTGTACCGTAATTCATGTATTTACATTTGACGTCAGTAATATTTCACCAGATAATAATTTCCGTGACAAATATTTGCTCGCAAAGTTGTTAATACTCTACCTTAGGACACCGCTGTTTTTTACATTCTGAATTCCAACAACTTGTGATTTCTGTTGAGGTATTCTACGTAAATTTATGAACCACACACTCTTAACCCCTATCATTTGTACTCGTAAATTGTAAAGCGACGAATAGTTCTTAGTAGATTCCCGAATATTTCGAGTGTTGGTCACTTTTGTATCTAGACTACAGCTATTATGACAACTACAAGACAAGATAAGTAAGTAGAACCACGATTTTGTCGCGAAGAGATTTGTGCCCCACTTTGTTTCAGTGTCTCCTGTGCACATCGGCAGGTCTGCTTCATGATTATTGGCAGCATGTCTTTGTTCAGCACATCTCTCATTTGGCTACACCAATCATAATAAGATTATTGTGACTCCGTACGTCTGTAATTTGCCAAGGCATGTGGGAGTAAAATCATCCAACCACAGACGATGTAGCAGAGCTGCAGGTGTGCACATGACGCATTGGAACCAAATGTTGCAAAAATCTTTTCGCCATAAAATCGTGACTCTATAAGCAAGGAAATCTATCCGCTTTCAAAGTAGTAAACCAGTAGAATTCAAGGGCGTCATTTGGGGCCTAAGGGGGCGGGGGGCTATGTGTATAAATATATTTTTTGTATTCTTATATTTAAATTATGCTAACTTAAGCCCATAAAACTGAAGTTTTATTATTAAAGTATCTAATTTATACATGCTTAATTAATAAAAAAGATGCAACAAGGTCATTGTCGCCGGAAAAAAATCCCCCCCCCCCCCCTAGCAAAAACCTGAAATGACGCCCCTGCAGTAGATATTAGACTTTAGGCAGTGCGTATGTACGTTAGAAGTCTAGGAAGGTTACTGCCAGATGAATACTCGAAATACACGCTCCTGCTGAGTGTTCTCCCGGTATAGTTTACCCTCGGGTACAGCTTAAATGTCACAGCCTGGTGGCTTTATCGTCACCTGATACACCACGACCAAGCCGTGAACGTTATGCACACACGGGCTTTATTTGTTTGTGATAGAGTTCCAGTCGCGTACGAAATAGCGTGTCGCTATGGCGTATCTCATATGATTCCCGCTGCGCGAAGTTACGGTTCACGTACTGTTTTCTGCTGTGTATCGCAGTGCGGGATTAACATCCGTGATCACCATGTAGAAGTTGCCACACTCGCGGGGTAATAAACGAGGATTACGACCGTTGGCGAAAGGCTGTCGGCATCAACAAACATAAACCCCACCTTAGAACTCGGAGCATGCTGCTTTCAATTTCGGAACGCATCACGCGTGCGGAGATCAAACGCTAGAGCAAGCGCTGCACAGGAAAGTTAGGATTGGCTAGTTGGGCGTTCACATCTCTTGTATCGAGTGCTCGGGGCTTATCGTGCTTTGATGCGAGGTTTTTCTATGAAGCGTTTATTACTGCCTTATCTGACAGTTTGTGTTTGCCATAGGCATACATGTATGTTACCATTATATGGGAGAGGGATGCGCGCTAGCAAAGTTAACCAAATACTTTAAGAAATATTTAAGCTTAAGGGCATTCCAGCAGGAAAAAAAATCATAAATTTTATGTTTGTATGAAGCAGTGTTAGTCTTACAAATTTTACTTACAAATATAAATTATAATTGTTTCCCTTTGGAACGCCCTTGTTGCGCTAATATTAACCATATAATAACTCAATAACTCACACCGTAAAATAATTTAGAAGCCTTACAAGTAAATATTTACTATATGTTTTTACGAAAAATAGCTAGTAGATTCGTTGTCAGGTTTACCGACTACAATTGTTCATTTCTGTTCAACTAACTATTGCTCTAATTTCAAACATATTCATTGGGACAATAGTGAGTGTATTTACGGAATCGACATTTGGAATGGCTACATTCGGGGCAAGTTGGTTGTGGGAGGAGCATAGACCGCCCTGCATACACGCTTTACGCGTGATGTTTAGGCTGCAATGTGCAGGCACCACGCAGGAATTGACAACGCTCAAACCTAAGTCCTCATCAGCGTAACTATATCAAATTTGTGATTAAATGAATGCCTTTAAAATAAACTTGGTAAAATAAATTACTGCACTTAGCTGCTCGTGAAAGAAAACAACCTGCCTTTTATATTTTGTATCTAACATATTTTCATGTATGATATATTTTTACGTAATAACTTTAAACCCTTTCAGACCTGACGGACACAAATGTAGCCATTAAAAATTCAAAAAATTTCAAGGTCATTTATTTATAAAAATTGTAATGACTGCAATAAAAAATTTTGGGGTACAGTTTAATATGCTTATTTTGTGGTTTTTCATATGGTGCCATCTGTTGGGTTCCGTACAAACTAAAAATTTTTTTTTTTTCAGCAATTTTGTCTGGGAAGCAGAAAAATAATTCAGGTCTGAAAGGGTCAAAAACTTTCTATAAATTTTCCATTGTACGTGACAAACATATACGTACTATATTAGTACGTCAGTGATAAATTAGAATTTCTGTTTTGCGAAAGGTTGCGCTAAAAGCATTGAAGAATGAAGTGATAATTCAACTCTTTTTGAAGCCAGTGATTGATATGGTTGACACAATTACAGGCTTTTTCTCACAATTTATTACTTTCCTTTCAGGCAAACGGCAAAGCACAAACAAAATGAGAATGGTTGCCTATAGGACAGTATTTCAGACTGTGCGATACAAATAACATATGTAAAACTTTTGCTGACACGATAAAAACGGTCAAAAACCTTCAATTTATTTAATATGTGTACTAAGGTGTTTTATTTGGTGATAGAGAAAATAATTTGTAACATACTTTTCTACATTTTAAAGTTTGGTGTACCAGTTTTACTAGATTTGAAAAATTAAAATAATATTATGGATATTTCAGAAACAAAATTTTGCACAAATACATTCTTTAAGTTGCATTTGGTTGTGTATCAGTTCTTTTGTTTGAAATAAATTTTATATTTATATTTCATACGTATGATTCAGTTAATAATATTTATTGAAATGGATGTTTATGTTGTCAGCTGTGAAAGCGTTATGAAAGACAAAGCTAATATTTTCCTGCAAATGCAACCATACTGCTTGGAATGGGAATATATAAAAGAAATCTTTAGGGAGAAAGTAAATTTTGAATCATTCAAAGAACATTTTAGCGATAATTTTGACATAAATATAGATTTGAATTTGAAAATATTTAAATACAGCAAAAAATGACTTTCAGAAATTTTTTTCGCAATAACGCAAAATACAATGAACCTGTATTTACGTAAAACTAATTGAACTATTTTGAAATATTTATAGCGTCAGTAAATAATTTTATGAAGACAACCCATTGTACAGTCTCCTAACTTATGGTCAAATCAGAGATCGGTGACCAATATTGCAGTGTTGAATGAGATAAGAAAAGCCATACACACATATGTTTCTTTCTCTACACCAACAAATATGACTACTCGTTAACACTCTGCTTGCCCATGTCTATATGCACATCTCTTATCCTAAAACGTCGTACTCAGTTTAGTGCAGCGTAACAATTGCTGGGATTGTAACTACTGAAAAGTGTCAAAGATGTACATTTTAATATACTAAAGTCTGGTAAGAGTTTAATAAACTTCTTCAAAGTCTTCCGGCTGTACAATTTCCCCTCGTATAAAGAATATTACAAAGTATTCTTTTTCTGTGTTTCATCGAAACTTTTGTTGATTTTCACATAATGGGATTCCCGCGTATAATTTTTTTAGATCTGTATTCTCATATTTTAAATCCAAAGCAAGACGATTTGATTTCCAACGCATAGTCAAAAGCACAAACTCTTGCTGGATACTTGCAAGTTAACTTCGATAATATACGAAATTGTGCCAGAGTATCCGTGCATCTCACGCTGGTACATTAGAAGTATTTGGAAACGAAATACGTTATATTCACGTAATCTAGAAAATTAAATTTTATGAGTGTGTTTTTTGTCTAAAAATACTTCCTATGTTTTATTTTTTAATTGCAGTCATATAGTTTGCGCTTAGGATAACAAAATGCTGTTTACGATCTATCTTTGGGTTGGAAATTAGTAGCAGTTTAATGTTGATTTCTGTAGAAAAAGAACTCGCCAAGCCAGTGAACTTATATTCATTTGTTAGTGAAGTAGTTACATATTATATACATTGTTAAATAACGTCGCAACATTAATATGTTAAACTTTTAGTAACCGACAGACACAGTACAACCTTTTTTTAATTGATTTATTTTGTAGCTTCTTATTCTGATTAGAATTTTGAAAAATTAAGTTTTTACTGTTTTTAATGAAATTACATAAGTTTTTGGTCATGATAGAGATGTAATCTGTTTTGACACAAATTCAATAATTTCATAATTTATTCACTGATTAGGCTAATTTGGACTAACACTAAACATAAATTATAGGTAACTACAAATTTTAGTGAATGCGTGTTTTGTTTCAGGAACTGCACGAAAAGATTTTTAAGGTTTTTAGAGAATATTGTTTATGATAAATGTGCTCTTGTTTTGTCAGAAGTCAGTAATTTGTACACATTGAGATTGAATATATTAAGGAGTAGAAGTTCTATTCCCCTGAAATTCACCCTTTTCCCCCTTTTCATCATATATATATATACATATACATAATATATCTGTGTGTGTGTAGGTGTGTGTGTGTACTACCACGGGGACTCAGAAAAATTCTACGAACTTGACAGACATGATGTCGGGTTTCCGTTACTTTTCCTCGTCATTTCTCTCTAATGCTGAAGTAGTTTATATCCTTCAATATTACTTTTTCTCTGAACCGCTGTGATTTTCTCTCTTGTTTAACCTTACGCATGTTGTCTACCTAAACGTGTATCAGAAATTGAAATGTCACAGCTATCTTTTACGAAGCAAGTTGCGTTAAAGGCAAACAGGGTATTTCATTGAATATGTATGATTCGCCTAACTTTCTTTCTTTCTTTTTTTTTTTCAAACTGGGATGATATATGTATAAACTTAGTGCTACTTTGTGCGTTACGTTTTTTTTTTTCGTACCTGTTATTCCTATTTACGCCACGTGTTCGAATTATGCTAAAATATGCCTCATATTTTTGTCTTGAAATTGTAAATATAAGCCAGTCTCCCGCATTTCAAAGTCTATTTTCCGATCCCAGGGTCCAGCGGGACGGGTGTTTCGCATATGAGGTTTTCTTACGTGATGATGTAGCGGCCACATCCGTTTCCTCCTTACTTTTTCACGACGTCGCTCCTCAGAGCCCATCTCATATGAACTCGTGCATTTTTCAGGTCGCCAAGGGTGGTGCCTTCTGTCCATCAGAGCCTCAGGACAACCAACTTAGCAAGCACCGGCGTCATTTCGTGCGAACTGTCCAAAAGCCAAACTTTATATCCACGTCCCTTGTGTTCTCATATACATTTTTAATACCAGCGTTTGTACAGTATGGCAAATTTCATTTTCATTTAGTCTAATGAAGTCCTCTCCCATAAAAATTAAAATAACTTAAACAGCCTACCAACAAAATATAAGTCATCATAGGCTTAAACGCATGGTTTCCGATTAAAATTTTTTATTAGCATTCCGCTTTAAATTATTGCAGAACGTATTTCTGTGGTTAAATAACGTTTGAAATAATTACATTTTATTAATATACAGGATCCTGTTTGCTCATAAATTACATTACATTTAAAACTTACAGATGTAGGAAAACACTCCGACTTAACTCTTACAACGCAATCATTGAAAAGGCGACTAAACGAATCATATTTTGAAAATCAGTACTATTTTTCCCCTTTAAACCAACATTGTAACAATAATCCTGACATAATTCACTGCGGGGTATTATAAGTTTTATTTGTTTAATCTATTATGTGTTGACTGCAGCTAAACTCGGCTCATTTCATTTATTGTTTATTGTTTCACTCATCTTTCAAAGAAAAAAAAAGTGTTTAATACCACAAGACAAACCTGCAAATCAGAGCAACAGTGTATAAAAGCACAACATCGCATTGCTGGTTGTGAAAACAACATATTCATTCGGTCTCCACTTTTACTCAGTTGGTATTGGTAAAAGGAAAATATCGAATTATTATTTCAAGAATCGTTATGAAGTTTCAAGTAAGTTTTGTATTGTTAGGCTGATGCAAAATTTTGTCCTGTTCAAAGACACAGAGGGTGACACAGGTATAGTTTTTAGACTAAGGCGAAGATAGGTTATAGGGCGATGTTTGTAAAATTTATTTTAATTTTTTAAAATGTTTGAGTTGTCGTTAATGCTGTTCACTTCTCTGGCAATCGTGGGGAAGAGAGCAACCTGCCATCTCCTCTCCTCACTTATAACAAAAACAGTATAGGGAACAATACTAAACGCGGTTAAGCGTAAGATTGGAGGTGTTGCTAACACTCGGGCCAGCGCGGCCTAGGTGGCTACGAGTGAAACATTATTTATTTATCCTTTTATTTGTTCTTTAACTTGCCCTCGAAAATCACAAGGCCTTGGTAGAGGCACACGGGGGAAAGGGGGTTTGAGTCGACAGGTCCAGTATTAAGAAACCATGCCAGAATTCACCTGGAGTAATTTTGGAAAACACTGGAAAACCAAAATTAGGATAGCCGGAGCCATGTATCTAACCCGGTTTCTCCCAAAGGCGAGGCGAGTGTTTTACCATTTCCCTACCACGCTCAGTAGCAAATTAAAATTTAACACGCTCGTAAACTTCCTTACTGGGTTTATTTATATTAAGTAATTCCAGAAATAAGTTATCAAGATATCTTAGCGGAATCGTAACAGCATTTAACTGTATTTGTGATCAATAAATATTTTATACATCGACATTGATATTTTCTTAAATATGTCACATTGGTATGAAAATCGTTAACACTTAACAGCCGCTGTAATTGCTGACATCAGTTGTCAGTCCAATAAAATTATTGACTCGATGTTTGGCATTGTTCTCAAGCAGAGATTAGGCAAACTCACAGATGGAGCGTTGCGTATTTCCAAGGGGTTGGTGTACGATGCCTTATAAGGAGGACCAGTTCATCCGTCATATTCATACATGAAAATATTGTTCATTACCTCAGCAATGTGTACAGGATGTTGTAAAATTGCATGTCAATATTTTGTGGAAACCTTTCTCACATCTAGACGAACCAAAAAATACATTATATGGACAAAGGTCTAATAACGCACAGTTGCTGTACTATAGTTCGCAATGCATTACATGCGACTGGATCACGTTGATGTGGAATGTCATTACACCAGTCTTGTTCATTATCAACTACTTCTATTTGTCGCTAACTCATAAACAGTAGGAATAACTGTCGAAACAGCAGCTCGCGCGCTATGAATCGTACGTAATGTACGTTAATTGTAGTGCAGAAAAGGTGCGTTTTCGGACCTACGTCCTTCTAGATGTGAGAATTGTGTCCCCAAAGAAAGAATGACTCCATATACCTACCCTAACTCCGCCATACTGTTACGTGGGTAAAATATGTCGGATAGACAACAAAACTTGCTTGATATTGCTCCACCTGTATTTATTATTATCCCTGTCCTCTCAAGTGGTAGTTGGCAGAAGCTGGCTAAGACCGGACGGGTTGCTCCAAATAATAAAATTGATAGATTGTCGGGCGAGGGGTCGAGATTCCTCTGATAAATTTCAAGGAAAAGTTTTAAGCCGAAACGGCGAGTGGCCATGTCTTCAGAACATATTTCGCTGATGTAACAGTGGTGGGCAGAAATCGCGAGCAAGTTGATTTCGTTAAAGAGGTAATTTTGGAAGCCCTCTAGAGTCGTCTTGCTCGCAGGTGAAAACGCAGGAGCTTGTCATATTTTAGGTGCTCCAGGAGATCAGCGAGCTGTGCTGGCCGTGGGTTGGATTCAGAGTGGCAGTGCTTGAAACATACGCATACAAGGAGGTCTGGAAGAGTTCGTACTTGTAGGAGGTCCGAACTCCTCTTGGTCAGTTTCCGTAAGTCCTAGTAAGCGGATCGCCCTCTCCAGTGGAACGATTGCAATTGCTCTTAAGCACGCTGCAAGACTGGAAGTTTTCAATGCACTTGGTAACAGGACTCGCAACAATGCGGTCTTGTAGAGGTTGGATTGGCATTGGCCTCATCAAGGTGGTCCTTGGTGGTTAACCCACTTTGGCCTGTTGGTAGGTGAGCTGGTAACCACACCCATCTACTGCGACTGAAAAGCGAGTATCTCTTTCTGAGAATGATATCCAGCTACAAACTGTCGGCGATAAGTTTATCCTTCTGGTTCAGCCACGTACCTTACATTATTTGGTATAGAGCATTTGGTTAAGGCCACTGGAATCAGGCGGTTCGAGGTAAAGTGCGCTAAGCGTTGCTTGATTTCTATTTTCAGCCGTCTTGTTTATTTTTGCTGCATGTCCACATGGACTAATTACATATCCTTTTATAATGTTTTCATATAAATTACAGTGCTCTGAAAAATTCAGTTTACAATAATTAGTCGTAAAATACACGGGTGTTGAAGATTTCCTGTAATTATTAGTACGCTGTATTTTTTTTTTAACACTTTTAGAAAGAAAACCCTTGGAAACCCTGTTGTCACAGAAATTCCTTGTAAAACAACAATGGTTGTTCTTGTAATAAAATACAAAGCAGATGTTCGTAAAGTTACTGACTATAGCTTTGTATAGGTGGTTCAGGATAAAAAGAGCACTAAAAATAGCCCTCATAAATTTCTATTTCAGTCCAGTTCGTATCTTTCCGCGCGTTACAGCTAACGACGGGACATGTCCAACCTCTCTGGACACGTCACTTGATGTTTGCGCGTATAAGATAAATCATACAGTCGGTAGGAACCTACATATTTTGATAAAATAAGTTTATTAAATATATAAAATACAAGTTTGATGATTTCACTTGATTTTATTTAGGTAATGTTGTAATTTTGTAGGAAAATACACGGACTATATTCGGTTAATCGCTGCCAACCATACAAGCAGCGAGGGAGTTATTGTTAACGTTGAATTACATTCAGTAATGGTTAGTGATATTTTTCAAAGGTTAAATTTTTAGTTCTCACTTTACTCCGAACGACCTATATATGTACTTGCAATAAGGAAAAAGTAAAATTTAAATACCCGTTTTACTTTAGTGACACTATATTTATTTATGAAATAACTTTTGAAAAAAAATATTTTTTACAGGAAACTATTTTGGGAAAAAAATGTGGGGAAAAATCTGCTGGCGACAATGCCTGCACCTTTTCCACGTGGTAGGCGCGTAGCAGTTGCTCGTGCATAACACGCCATATGGGACACCCCTATTCCGTGCGTTATTGCACGGGTGCTTGTTGACAGATTTTCTTCCACAACGTGCACGTTCTCTCATTAATTAATTTATATTGTGTCTACTTGAAAAATAAATTTCGTTAACCTAATTCTTGGCACCGAACTTCCATGAAATTCATTGTATTAAATGAAATAAGTTCCTGCAAAATACCAGAACAAAACACTATACTGAAATACTGAAAACATATACAATATTAAGACTTAAATCATTAAACGTTATGCGAAAATAGCAAACTGTTTTCTGACGTACCGCCTTCTTATGCTTCGAAAAATATCTAGCGGCATTAATAGTTCCAATAAACTATCCTGTGTGTCACTTACAACAACTAGGTTCAATATCATCAGAGTTCATGACCAATAAACTATCACCAATGAGAACCTTAAACACAGGGTTATTTTAAAAATCGTACCACTAAACAGAAGTCTAGCTTCGTCTGGGCATAGTAACGACAAAATCAAGTCACTACAACCCTTCATTGAAACAGTCCAACATGATCTTGTTCCATGTAAAACCATAACGTAACTTATGTCTGAACATCGTCGAGGCGGCGTCCTTAAGAGTATATGGTATATAATTAAGCACTTAAAGCATCAGTTCAGAATTGTAGGTTTCTCGAAGCCAATTTTCAAAAATTATTTTTGCGATCTTTCTGAGCGACATTTTTCTCGACTAACGTATATTTGAACAACAATCTATGACCCCGAAATCTCGTACATTTACGCCGCAAGAGATCACGCTTAACAAATGCATCATCATGGATAAATGTTTTCTCATTAAGTTGGCAAATATCGTGATCAAGGATTGCTGTTTTGTAGTTATTCTATATAGACTTTCAGAAGGAAAGCTTATTTATTTAGCATTCCCTCTGAATCTAACCAGCATTCCTAATCCGTGGTCCAGCCGATTTCCCTTAACCTGAACAGCGCTCAGAAGCCTATGTTATACGAAATCCCCTCCCGTATCCATCTTAGCAGAACAGTCTAGAACCACGTAGTATCAACTACTCCGCTTGAGGCGATGCATGGTTCTACATACTCTGTTCAGGGGCTGCGGCGCTTGGTGGAGTTCTGACGTGGCGGCGTGCACCAACGATGACCTGGTCTACGATATGCAGTGGCGAGAATGTTGCGTCGTCATCAGGTATATGATTCTTCTAATACCTCGATGATCGCCAACACTTATCACAGGAATACGTCTCTTATTTTTAATTAAATTTTTTCACACCGGGAATGGACGACTTGAAGTACACGCCCCCTGGCGTCACACTGCAGGGGAAAAGTACTGTGGGAAACAAAGCTTGTTTACAAACATGCTGATTTGTTAGTTGGTAATTGCAGACAGAAAAAATGTTGCGCATTCATAAATTTGCACGCAAGAGTAAAAAATTTTAGTTTTAATTTCATGGTTAAGATACGCAAATACATGAGATTAATGTTTACCTGAAAAAACGCCTTGGTGGGAGGCGAGAGGTCTGACACCTCGACCACCGCGGCCCCGTGTAACAAAAGAGCAGCATAACAGTCTAGTTCTTTTTTAACGTCTTTGTATTTCTTTCATATTTACGCCCAGTTCTGATGTTTATTTACAGTGGTATTATTATTCTTCCTCCTAGTCGCACTAGTTCATTTACAAAATTGTTATTCTTCTTCCCGTTTGCAAGCGACAATCGCAGCTGCGTTAGAACATGTTATATCGCAGTCGTACTTGTCGTCGTCGGCGGTCTAGCCTTTGTCTGGCTAGTCATGTTTATAGCAGTGTCGCTGTCGCAGCGTCACAATATTGTAGAAAGGACTTTTATTAAGTGCTATGGAAAGCTACGATGCCAAGCAGAGGACTGGAATGGTCAATCGTCAATAAATTCTGAACTACTAATCAAAATTTGATATTTTTTTTTTTGCCGAGTAAATATTTTATCAGCGGACATTTAGTTACATAGCACTATACGGTAGTATGCTTTATTTAAAAAAAAACTGTTTTTAGAAACATAAGGGCTTGAAACTACACAATCTACAAAAATGCAAAACTATAATTTTTATAATTTTTAATATGATAGTATCTACGCCTCTATAATAACCGAATTTAAAAAAATTTCGCGTGATTTGAAAATAATTTTAAAATTCGTAAACCACTCGCACCGAGGGCCGGACATAAATACACTTTCTCTTGTAAAACCTGACTGTAAAATATCAGTTCATTCTTATAGACGTCTTATTTTGTAGTCACTAGTCATGATAAAACGCTATGATTTATTGTAAAAGAACACTTTTCAATGACTAAGGTTATGTTTAAATAATTAATTATACAGCAAAGTTAAGTATTATTTACACTGGTGCATAATACACAATGCTTTCCTTCCCAGAAACCACCCAACTCCCGACCCCATCGAAATGATCAATAAACCGAATCACTTAGTATATTTTAGATACGTGATTATTTTGTATTTCTTTGACATAAAAAGCTGCAGGTTGCTAACATAAATTTTTCTTCACATGTTACGTTCATCTCACAAATACTTTTGCCAAAGTTGGTGTTAACATATTTTGAACAATATTTGAGCTAAGAAAAACTTTAAACTTTTCACCTACTTCCTGAAATTACAAGGTACTTATTTACAAGGGACCTGTTATATAAATAACATACAGGATACGTAACAGCTTGAAACGACAAGATATTCAATTCAGTAAATTAAAACAATATTATACATATAAAAAATTGGGTAACTCCAAATTCAAGAAAACTTATAAGATACGGTCTATTTGGAAGTATTGCAGATAATAGGTTATTAATTACTTAGCTGAAATGTGCGCAGGAAATATTTATGAGAGACCACAAGAAAATTAATAACACAAACCTTTTACAATTGCGTCGCAGGTCTCCTTTTGTAGGCAGTAGTTGTTGACCCAGCCCCTAACGATTCTACCAGAAAATTGGAAAGCTTCAGAACGTGAGAGTGCGTTGTTTAACAGAGGGCTTAGATGTACAGCTATCGGAATAAAATATGCTATTTTATTTTTCGGACATCATGTGTTCTAAGTTTACCGAGA
This sequence comes from Medauroidea extradentata, assembly GCA_003012365.1. Classification (NCBI taxonomy): domain Eukaryota; kingdom Metazoa; phylum Arthropoda; class Insecta; order Phasmatodea; family Phasmatidae; genus Medauroidea; species Medauroidea extradentata. The sequence continues at coordinate 50,898 of PNEQ01093777.1, read as the reverse complement.
AGTCCACGGATTCTGCCTAAGAGAAAATGTGTTAAATAAAGTGGAGTAGGGGCTTGTAGGGGCGGCAGTCACAATTTATCAATTTCACTTTCGCCATTCTGAACACAGCGCATATAATTCACTGGTAGCCAGGAAAGCAATGTCCCATTCCATAGGGATATATTTTACGAAGCAGGCATTTGTACGACACACGGAGAAGACAAAGGTGTGTGTTATTGCTGTTGCGGTGGCTTCGTATTTTTTCCCTTCAGTTGACCTATGAAAACAGCTTCCGAATCACGAAATCGAGTAGGTGTTGTCAACTAAGAAGTGCTTTTTAAATTTTTTCAAACGCACACCAACTGAAAACATCCTACACGTATATATTAATTAATTTTTGTATGTAAGATATTTCTGCTGCTTGAAAACATCCAACTGAAAGTTTATTTTCCTCTATCTCTAGCGTTCGTATGACGCTAGAACTTGGCTCTTATAGTCAAATGTTCATTTTTTCGAATTGTATTACTTTCAAAAGTACATCCGAATAGATAATAAACGTACACTACAATACTTACTATCTGAGACCTTGTACGAACTTCCAGCCAGCCAACTTACTGCATTGATAAACGAGGTAAAACATGACCTCTGAATGTAAATTACTTACATAGTCATATCTATAATATAAAAATGAATCGCAAAATGTGTTGGTAAGCGCATAACTCAACAACGCCTGGACCAATTTGGCCAATTCTTTTTTTTAAATGTTCGTTGAAGTTCAAAGATGGTTTTTACGGCGAGAAAAATTCGAATAATTGCCGAAAACAACCCCCTAAAAACAGTAGAGTGAATTTGAGCTTTATTGCTTTTGTTGTTTAAACAATGTAGGTATGTTCCTGTGATCGAGGCCTTAAGCATTCACTCAGGTATTGTATAAAGTTTGGGGTGTGGGAGGGGTGGGGTTACGGGTTCGTATCCCCTGCAAGACTTTGCGATGGGAATTACTATGGCATCATACAAGCGTATTGCGCGCGCTCTTTACACTGTTATTGAGTACGCTAGATGTTAAATGCCTTCATCACATATATTTACATTAAATTATTTCACGCGGTGGAAGCCGCAGCCGGGCAGCTGTTTTATAGAGAAATAAAGATGAATTAAAAAAATAAGTTCCGCAATTAAAGTACGCTTAGCGCAGTGGACTGGACAAATCTGTTTGTATTTGATGTTTTCGATAAATATATTGTAAGATAGGAACTCCAGACGGATTAAGGCTTGCAGTTTCTTGTTTGCGCTGTTTTGGCTGATATAAATTTTTTTAAATTTCGGAAGTGTCATACACGTAAAATTTTCACATATAGTTTTTCAAAACCACTGAATGGCTAATCTAAGAACAACACATTTATAAAATAATGCTTATATTTAAACATCTTAATTTGAGCTATTCACGGTATTATGTCTTCTTATATAACTATTAATTCTGAACCAACGTTGCTTTACGCAAAAGCTAATGTTTGTTCAGTGGTAAACGAATCTGATTGCTCATGTAGCGCGCTAGCTCTGTTTATCACCTTTCCACTGACGGTTGACGAATAGGCCTAAAAATTATCTACCAATCATTACGGTCAGATTTACAAGCGCTCGTCAAATTTTCAGACCCCTTAGATACAAATAAACAGCACACGTTATACCCATTTTAAGACTTACATTTCAAGTAATTTATTTCTATTAATTAAGTTAATCGTGAGTTTCTGATGGTTTCGGTACTACAACGCGGCCTTTATAAATACTGTTAAATAATAAAACATTCGTAATAGATTGTCAAATTGTTTGATGTTGACTTTCCTTAGCGAAAATAACACTACATCTGATGAGTCCTAAGTTACAGACAATGAATTGTGGCTTTTCACTGGCAAGTAACGATGCAATTATAACATTGTTTTTCACTATCAAAAAATTTATAATGAAGAATCAGCCGAATTTACCATTTATAATTTTGTTTACAGAAACACTAAATAAATTTAAATGATGGTGGCATAACTGAGAGTAGAATAGTGTGTTTCTCACGAGCCAACCGTAAGTCCTCGGGCCAAACAGTGGCCCACCATTGCATTTTGAAAGACCCACCAAAAGCTTAAACAAACAGGAAGATGATTCACCCAACATATTCCAACTCACATAAACAACTAAACCCTGATGGTTTTTCATATCGTGGTTATAATCGGACGATATGGTACTGTTATCTCCATTTTCATCACGTTACATAGTAAAAAGTTGTAGCTACTTATATAGGCTACAACATACCTAACCTTGTATTGAGTTTTAGTATTAAAATTATAAATTAGCAAACTCTATCTCCTAGAATAGAAGAAAAGTGTGTGGGAAATTCTGCCCCTCAATCATCAAAATTACCACAACCATTTTAAATAAATTCAATGGCACTATGTGGAATCACCATGAAAAAGCTATCATCATTTACAAAACAAAACCTAACTTAAAACTACTCAAGTGCTAAACTAAAACAAATGTATAAATCAGAAAACGGAGACCTACACGTAATGGTATGAAATTTTACGAAACAACCACGAAATTATAAAACTACTGCAAACAATTATTTTCAAAACCGTAAAATTAAAATTTTCTCTAATTGTAGGTTTATTTCTCAAAATAATTTCATCGCCGATTTAGAAAAACACGTATACTTAATTTAACAAAAAGTAATTTACATTGCGTACGAATCCAAAACTCTTTCTTTCTGTCTTTATTTATGAGTTTTTCATAATTTAATTTTAGGTCTATCCGTAACGTTTACTCTTTTGATAAATCAATCCTTAAATCGGTCAAATCGTATTTTTATATTTTTTTTATTTCGAAGTTCTTTAGAAGTCTGGATACCAAATTCCACGTTTCTAACGACAACACTAGCGCACTTTCATACAAACTTTCTACCTTTATTTTACCCTCGTAGCAGACGAATTTCCGAAAACGCTGATTCAACTGAATTTTATTTTTAAACATGAGCCTAATAACCAATTTTCATATTTATAACTTCAAAAGTAGCAAACTGACATGCACATTTCTTCACACATTTAACCTCAATTAGAGGATGAATTTTCAAAAATACTTTCTTAGTGTTCACGTACGTTTTTGAAGTAACTCCTGTGCAGAATTCCATATTTCATTCTAGACCCAACGATTTAAGAAGTGCGTTTTTAGTCAGTGTTAAAAGTTTTGTTAAGTAGATTCTAGGTCTGATAATTTGTATGAAAGCACGAATAAATAAACATGTTTAATTATACTTTAAGACGCTTTGCAACAATTGTTATAAAATTTAATATTTTGGTAGATTTTCATCTTTTTTGATTCATCTAAGGTTATATTGAGAGACACACCGAAATGAATAAATAAAGCACGTGTGTCGTATTCGGTACTCATAAGGAAAATTATTCTATCACAATTTTAACAGTTTTTTCACTCAAACTTTCGAGCTTACTTTAAAAAAAAAATTGAGCTAAGAAGCTCATTAGTTACGTTAATAGCATTATACATAATAGTGTTATAGATGCTAAAAAAATATTTGTATTCGCTAATCATGCGCCATTTCTCCAGCACTTTCTTCAGTAAATGGATAATTTAATAACAAGTAAGTCCCAGTAAGGACATTAACAAGGGAGTTCCAAAGATGCCGTTGGTTGTAATGCGTAAGTGTAATTGAATTTTAATTGCAAGGTTTTAAGCTCAATTGCCTTTGAAGTTTGGCGTACGCAAGTCTAATTGCTGTCGCTGGTGTAATTAAAAATGTCACGAGTTTTCTCGTTTAGCTGTCTGCTTCAGCGTAAGACACAACCCATAAAACTTCCAAGAAACAAGTTGCTATTGAGCACATTTGTCTGGGTCTTATTCGTCTTTAAAATTGTGGCAGTTTTATGGATTAATAGTTGTGTTGTTAAGCAGGAAAAATTATGCTGATATTTACAGTCCATTTAGAGTAAGTGAAGTAGTCTAGTTATCACGTAATAAAGGTATTCGAAGTTGATTACGTGACCCCTGAGTAAATACTACTATATGTATATTTAATTGCAATGTTTGTGTTTTGCTTTTTAGCAGTACTGTTTTCGAAATACAAATTCGATCTGTCGAGAATCGTGACATTACATTGTAAGTTAATCTGCACCTAATAATACGTTCGCAAACAATAGACTAAGCAACGAAACTTTTTTTTTTTTTTTTTGTAATTCGCCTTACGAATTTAGTACCAATGTCTATGAGAAGTTCTTGAAACAGACCGATATTACGGCTGTTAAAACTATTAACAGGTATTGATCATTAAGAAAACAATACGGGACTTTATATATAAGTAATATACTTCCACTGGGCTGGTAATAAAAAACTTAAAAATGTCTTTGAATGTTTATTTCAATGGGACAGAATAACTTACTGTACTATTTGGACATACGCCTTTTCAAAAATTTTGCCGTCTCAGAAATCTTAGAATGACTTCTGCTTCACCTGAAGACGGAAGCAGATGTCAGCTCCCGAAAAGTCTGGGAAAGTAGTACATTCGATATCTATTGTTTTCTTTTGTGTCGTAAACGTGGTGTCTTCTACTCTTTTGTTTGTGACGTTATCGTTGTTATCCTGTATTGTGACCAACTTTGTCTTCGTCCCAGTATTGTCTGTGCTGTCTTAATTGTAGTGTCCTGAGTTTCACAGATTATTTTGTTTTGTATTTCAACTTTTATTTTTATGTTCATTTTATTTTCCTTTATTTGTTGTTAATCAAGCCGCGTGGGATGTTTCATGGTTTATGGGTGTGTTTGCTACAGCCAAACTAGGCTTGTTTTGACTTTTTTGTTTGTTTGTGTTTTTTATTAGTCTCATTCTAAGAATTCTGTGACGGCATAATATTGTAATACATTGCAATAGATTATGTCCACTGTAGTGTGGTACGAAAATACTTAATTGAATTAAAAAGCTTACGGTACAGTTTATAGCTTCACGTAACCTTTTTTATGTGTTTTACTTATTAACACTTTATAATTGCATAAATAAAATTATAGTGTTCTTTAACACTAGTAGGAAACATAAACGCCAATTACAGGACAACCCAATGTCAAGTTTGTAAGTAATTATTCAATTATACTGTAGTATTATTTTCAGAAGTAGTAATATAGAATTTTTAACAACCCCACTCAACAGTGTGGAATTGTAACTCTATGTGGACCATATCAGACACAATCTTACGCATGCTTCTAATCTCTAATCTCGTAATAAACATCCTTAATAAGGACTTTATAGTTAATAGACCTGTTGCGTTAGCCGTGCTGTATCTATCTCCGAGCAACATCTTGTTGATCTTTTTTCTCTTCTTGTCTATTTCTGGTGATTAACGTGCAGGATGTGTAATTTTCGGCTCTGAACCACTGAACACACTGTTTATCTTTTTTAAACAGTTCTTTCAAAAAATTTATCTAACTGGACATGATACTCCAGTCAAACTAACTTAGAGACAGATTCCTTATCACTGAATGTTATGTTATTTATATATTATACCGCTGGACAACACCCAAGCTATTTTCTTCAGGGTATGAATTTGAATAATTTTAGGTATTCAAATTCCGAACTACGTTTGCAGAAAAATAATTTTTAAAGTCATTTATAAAAATTGGGATTTTAATGTTTGTGTTTTATTTTTCTGAATTTGACTTATTCAGTATGAGTAGAGGTACGAGTATTTCGCGTATTCATCTGGCAACAGCATAGACTTCTCAGTTCTATGCGCGTACCGGCTGAAGCCGAATATCCATTGGCTTCTAACAGTACAAAAGTGTAGCTCGTGATATCTGCACGACTTGTATCCTTATTTATAACTGGCTTGCAGTCATCAAATGTGATCGTCTAATCACAGAAGGAGGACTGAAGTATACGTTATTGACGTTCAACCTGACCTAGAATCAATACGCGAAATAATCGTGCTTCTAAGTTTGAGGTATCTTAGGAACGTATTTAATTGTTTTATTTGTATGTAAATTGCAATAAAAGTCGTCTCGATATATTTTATTACGTTTTTACGCTTGTGATTATTTCGGAATAAATTATTTCGCAAATAAGTATGACCTAAATAACTCTTTAATCGTTAAATTCTTCGTATAAAGTCAATAGGGCTTCAATTGTCGTACAATGACTTTCCTCTGTAAACATCACTGCTATTTTCGACAAAACATACATACTGGCACACATTGTAAGTATACGCTTAAATAAATAATTTATTTTTCTCTGTTGTAATTGTAAGCTGTGGAAATCGAATGAAGAACGTTATGTTTCAAAATTTACGTGTGTGTTGCCAGTTTCGGGTAAAGATGAATATATAAACTGAATGTAATATGACATGTAAACTTTAATGTTATAGTTCGTTTTTAGATTTAAAAAAATTACAAATATACATTTTGGAAAATCGCTGTTTGTTCGTGATATCTTTGAAAATAATTTACTTACTCAAGAAACCGTTTAAAAATTACTCAGGAAATCGCTTGGATTGATAACCGTCTTCATGGTGCTGGTTAGTATCTCAAATATAATATTACATTTACTACTAGGTAAAATTGCCCATGAAGAGAGTGAAATGAAGAGATTTTGGTAAACATTTAAGGCCATGCTTGACTGTTTCTATTGTTTTTGCGATAAATAATTTTCAAAGCTTCAACTGAAGCAAATATCACACATCTGCTTGGAAGATTTGTTTGAAGTGGGTTTTGACGTAATAGCTAAATTTTTTCAATATGTAAAATAATATGGTTTTGACGTAAACGTCTGTTAACCATAATTTCGTTATTTACATTATTACCTAAAACCATCGCAATCACTTAAAATAAATCTAAAATTGAGAAATCGTTTTAAATAAAACTGCCAATCAGATTTTAGATGTCTGCTCTCGTTTCGGCTCAAAACATAATTGTATTAAATAAAGTGTAAAGAGGAGAGCATAAATTTAATATGTAGGTCTTTATATCTGGTGGGGGATGACATGTTGTATGGTCAGAGCCAGTGATTTTTGGTGAAAAGAATTTAGTTACAACTTATTTCAATGTCTCTATGGTTCATGGTCATTGTCAGAATATATTCCTTGTAAAACTACAATGGCTGTTTTTGTATTAAAATACAAAGTAGATGTTCGTAAAGTTACTAACTATAGCTTTGTATAGGCGGAATATAATAGGGCAGAGGCGTGGTTCATTTGACTGCACCAACCAGAAAAATGTTACTGCGACACCACACGTCCGTGATTTGCGGGTAGGACACCGAGACGCCGAAAGTTAAAAAGTTCCAATCACTGACCATGAAGCAGAGAAACAGGTGTTCACGTAAGGCATTGAAACAAATGGCTGTAGAAGTCTTTTCAACAAAAGTCACTGCCTCTATGTATGGAGCGGTGCCGGAATTTGTGAGGGGGCGTGGGGGAAGTGGTTGATTCCCGAGATAGTCCTTCGACCAGGGACATCGTCCGGCATGATACATGCGAATATCCGGGGACCGACCCCGCTGGGAATCGAACTCGAATCGAATTGCTTTGATAGGAGGAGAGTGCTCTAGTCACTCGATGATTATTACATTGACAAAATAAATATTTATTGTGACTTTAGTGTCACGGGTTCCAGTGCAGACTCCAGTTTAACATGCAGATCAGTGATTTAGACAACCATTTTTGGTTGCAGGAAATGGACGACTCACTTCGTGATGATGCTGTGGAAGAATCGCCGAGCCAATCTATGGATGAGAACACCTCCGTCACTGCTACAACTCCTCTTCCACTCATTACAAATTCTTATCCATCCTCTTCAAAGCGACCATGCAAAAGAAAGTATGATCCTAGGACATACGAAGTTTATGCAGTGATGAAGAGATTAGAAGACAAAGTAAAATCCTAAATGGAGTATGTTGTGTTTGGGGAGCATGTAGCTTGCCAACTGCGCAAATGTAAAGATTCACGTGATGTGATCATGGCGAAACAACAAATTAATGACATTTTATTCTATTTGGAAATGTCTACAACTAACAGATAGTGCATTCAACCTCATCCCTCGCTGGATTCTAGAACGCCCAATTCCGGGGCAAACTGCTTTTAGCCAAACGTCATCCTCCGAACGTTTGCCTATCGTAAAATTAGCTTTTCCATCAAACGAAGAGGATTTGCTAGGAAATTCCATTTCAATCATCAATGGAATTTATAAAAATACAGGAGCCCATTTAGAGGACAGTTAACATAATAATGAATTTCAGAATGTTACAAATACCACACTATAAATGTTTTTTTAATGATTTTTAATATTCTTATTTTTAAATCTGAAGTAAGAAATGATATAAGATATTGTTAATGTATTATAATATGTTCGTCACATTCCTTGTGGTAATCCTAACTTTCTGGTAAACCTTTGATTGAACCTCGACTTATTGTAAGCCTAAGATTACATACTTCGCAGACGTGATTTTCAATACATTCATTTTACCGTGCTAACAACGGATTTTAAATCCTTTCCTAAGATACTAATAAAAGACTAATCGGGAGCTAGTAAAGTATTCTGAAATTATTTTGAAATTAACTGATTACTATACCAAGGACTACTGCCAACTCTCTCCATTGAATAATTCTTAAATATGAATGAGATATTTTTTAGAATAAAAATTTTTTGTTCTTACTTTCTTACCTTCACGTTCTCTTTCAGCACCTCTGGCACAGTGATATTGTGCTTTTTGATATTGTTAATAAATAACTTAGGCTAGTGTAAGAATTCCCACTTTCTGAAAAACGCAATGTGACTACAATTTTTTCCAATAATTTTTCTATAATTTGTGTCCTGTTTCACAATTTTAGACCCTATCATAGAAATAACATTTTCAAAATCGCTGCTGGCCATCCTTATAAAGTTTTTAACCCTTCCGTCCGATCTAAGTTCACCAGACAACGGGTCCCAGTCATCTTTATTCAAATCTTTCAACAAGTCACTTCATCTGTACACAGATCTTGCTTTCAACATTGGTCTTACCCACCACATACAGAATGCTCGTTGTTTTGCTAAAACTACGAAGGCTGTTGTTGCAAGCACCACATCCTCAACCCTCGCCATCTGAACTGTGAACGCTCTCCAGCTCTTTGTGTCGTCAAAAAAAGTCGTAGAATACATGAGAGAGCATTAGTATTTTGTCTGCAACAAAATGTCGTACACAAATGTCACTGACACAAAAGTTGCATACAAATATTTGCATCATCCGGTGTAATGGCGGCTTTATAGTGGCTAATATGGTCGTAATTTTTGTTACATTTTCTTACATGGCTGGGTCCATTAGTGTACTCACAATTTGTTATACTTAAGCGAACACGGTACTTCCTGTGTGTTTCATTCTTTTTAAAGCAACGTCTTCCTCAAATTTCGTTTTTCTTACTTACTGATTGTAGTCAATCCTCACCCAACCCGTAACTTTCCCCTTCGCTTTTGTTTCATGTCTGTGAAATGTTTCTGTGGTGGGTTGTACATGTGTAATTCACGATGATTTTTACGCGTATCTGCTCCTGGCAACATCAACCATTATATTTCTAGTTTTAGTTTGTCAGAGAAAACAGTAGTGTATAAATGCTTCAACGTTTTTTTAGGAATCAACTGAGCCATAACCAGGCGCTTGCATATCAAAATTGGAATTTTCATGACACATGCAAAACGCGCGTATTTCCTTCTCGGACTTGACAAAGCTCTTGGGACAGCTGGGTTAAGTCATCCGGTCTCATCACACTGAGAAGAGCGCGAACAGTTTTAATCCATTAAGCTTCGTAACGTAACACACGCTGACGATTAATATCCGGGATGTGTTAAACCGGACACCCTTGTCACGTTCTCTTTGACTGCATCCCACACCAAACATTACGTTGATACCCTCTGCCACTGACATTCCTTTTTATTGCCCATTCAGGGGTGGAATAGTTGCCACAAACGCCCCTTCGTAGTCCGATACGTCCGCGTATTTTCAGAGCACTTTTACGGTCTGGTAGTGACAGGTGAGCTTCCTTTGTTAATCTGCAATGTAAAATGCACTGAGGGATTATTCTATCTTATGCAAGGTTACAAAATTTTACTTACAAGCATGCTAAAAGTACCGAGTATGTGTGCGGCACATTTACTTGTAAAGTTAAGGAATACTCTTTGAAAGCACGATTCATTTACTCATTACCAGTCATACAGGTTGATACGTCTTTTCTTTTTTTATGATAATTATTACCGCGTAAAAAATTCAAATTACTCAAAGATCAACATAGGAGACACTTTGAACTTTCTTACTAATTAATAGAATAATATTTCTTTAATTTAAAGATATTAAAGTGATTTTGGAATTGATAATGCAAACAGTGTTATTTGGTGTTGAATTACATCTTATCAATATTACAGACCATTGTTCTAACTAAAACGGCTATACAAATTTTTACTGACGTTGTTTAACACGTTTGCAAGTGAATGACACAGAGCGTAAGATTTTAATAAGTGCAAATATGGTAGCATCAACTTTGCCATGTTACTTTTGTATAGTATATACAAATTGAACTTTAAATGCATACACGTTATTAAAATATTACAAAGTAACAGTCTCATAAATCTGATTACACTACACATTTGGTACACGGTTTTTTAGAAATTAGGTACACACAATAGTTTACTTATCATTTTATATAAACACTGCACACTATTATATAACGTTTAAGAGTAAACATATAATTCCTTCAATAGACTTAGTCCAATTGTTTTTATGTTTCGTATTTAAAATAATAACGATTTTCAAATCAGAATTTAATAAATAATACACTTAACATTCCACATAACTTCAAAAGAACGGACGAAACCAACATTTTCCTTGAACATAAATGTCTACATATTGCTGTTAAACTAATGTGATAGTTTCCTAAAGCAGACCACTGTTTTGTATGTTATTTAATCATAAGCAGACGTGCACGGTGTGGCTATGTAATTTTTCACTGCATGCACGTGACTTTTGCTGTTAAAAGCGATAAATTTTCTTTTGTTTACAAGGATAAATTTATTTCTAACGAAAGGTTATTTTAAACTTCTTTAAGCCACGAAATATATTTATCAAATATTAAAGGTGACAACGCGTATTTAAATGGAAAACCAACTTCAGTTTATACATAAAAATTGGAACTTAGACGAAATCGTTAAAAAATTTTAACTAGAACTATGAGTACGAAAAATAAAAAATCCCGTCTCCCTGCAATCAAATTTACAACACAAAGGCAATATGTTTGCTTTGCGCTTTAAGGCTAAATACTTTATTGTTTTGGAAACGCACACAATTTGTTAGCGAAAGATGAAGTTTTTAATGTCGCAAAAACCCAACAGTTTATTCAAACTGATTTTTCTCACGTAAAGCCAAACAAAGGAAGACATCGAGCTGTGATTAATTACGCTCCTTCATCAACGCCTTCAATAGTCCCCAAATCAAACTCACTGTATTAAAACTACAAAAGGAAGACTTAAGTACAAAAACCTGTGGCGTTAAACATTAGTCTCATGACCTGTAATCATTTCGCTAAACGTAACCACGTAAAATTTTATGAATACATTGGCCTGTGTTTACTAAAGAGCGTAAATATATAAGATTTTAAAATGTTATATTCAATGCGTATGAATTAGGAGAATTAGTCAACATTTGCAAGTGACTGTATTTTAATGAAAAAGAAGTGTGGAATGAGTAATGATTCTAATTTATGTTAACAATTATTAATGATAATGGGGATGGTATCTAAAAATACCATTTAATACTTACGCGTTCTTCAGAAACATTTTCGCACCAAATGCAACCATATAAAGTAATAATTCCAAGCGTATGTTCAATTTTCGAGTTATTAAGCTTTGAAAATGCCATATTTTCAAACGCCGTGGTAAACCTTGAAAACACGTTCTTATTGGCTAACACGCTTATGACGAAATTGGACAGTTGTTTTCGTTACCCGCCCGCCAGGCATTATAGTAGGATTTGTTAATCTTACAATGACTTAAACTAAGCAAATTTAATGAACCAGGTTACTCAATAGCTAACTCGTAAAATTTGATAGCTGTCAATGCATGCACCATTACAGTTGAAGATTTTCTTAGTCCATAACGAAGATTTCACTGGTACTTAGCTGAGAGGAGTGAATACAGCAAGGTAGCTCTCGTACACTGCGACGTTTTAGTGGTAGGTTTGAGTTTGTATCAGTTTAATTCAAATTCCGGAGTGATGGTAACTTACTACGAATTAATTTTATTGTGTCAAATCCGCTCAAGAATAGTAAATTCAGGTTTAAAATTAACCATATGAAGGTCGGATGCGTAAAAATATGCACCTACCAAGCTAACAGTTTGAATGCATTTACGCAAACCTGCTGACACAGACTGGTGATCTAGCGTTCCGATTGTGCGAGTCGGGAAAGTTACATATTAATTTATCTATATTAAAATTCAATTTTTCTTCCCTATTACTGTTACGTTCCTTGTGAGCGACAGTGAGAACTACCCGCGACAGTGCTGCATTCTATAGACGCATTTCGTAAAACTCCTCCCACATCTCGAATTATCGGCCAATCATAGGAGACTTGCACTCGGCTATTGGTTAACCTGTTTCTACACCATAAATTGAGCACATGTTGCGGTTTGGTCGCAACGTTTTAACTTAAAAGAACTCTTCTATTTCATGCTTACCGTGAAATACGGTATACAATAAACTGAAATAACCATCGCATTCATAAACTTTACTTTTGTCGCTAAGCAGACACTTTCAGGTTTGATTTTATTTAGAAACCATGCAGTCCCTCTTCTATTGTTACACGGCGCTGTACTAAATGCTGTATTTGGAGAAAATTTAATTGTATTGCTGAACAAAGGAGCTGCTATTCACACTTATAACAATTCGGGAGTCAAATGACGTGGAACAGCTCCAGAAAATCCACGTTATTGTAAGAACTAACTTACCTAAGAGATTAAATAAAAATTGCAGTCAACATTTTCGTCTTAGGGTGAAATTTTTGATAAATGGTATTTTAATTTGCTATACGTCGTAATTAGACAAAACATTACTAATATATAACTGTGTCTAATGAACTACAGCTATCTTATTTACTTGAGTATCATTGAATGTAATGAGTTATCTTTATTATTTAATATCATATGTGATCTCTGCATGTGTACACACAAATGAAATTTAAAAAATATATTAAAATTTTTGGATTAAATTATACGATATTATTGGCCTTAGTAACCATGGAGACAAATAATGTTATTTGTATTTTTTTTTTCAATTAATTTTAATGTCGCTATAGTTTTGCTCCAAAATGCGAAATAACGCTTTCAGTGGTTTAAATGCACTAGTTAATTTTCTGATGAATTTTGCCATGAGGGTGCTACCAGTACTTTGATAGTTAGGCGTTTATTTTACAAGGTTTATTTGTCTGTGTACTTGGATGGTGCAAGTAAGTGCATAGGAGACCTTGCCCAACGTCACAATTGTAGCATACGTTAAAACAGAAGGAGATGTCGTAGTGGTAACCTGGTTTTGAATTCTAGTGCGGTTATCCTCTTTTCAGTATTACGTGGTTTTTCCGGAATCCCTCCAGGAGAAGGAGGAGGTATTTCTTTAAAACAAGGCATGATTTATTTTCCTTTCTTTCGTGATCATCCGAGCCATTTATCCTGTACATTATGACCTCGCTGTTCACAAAACAAGTTCCACTTGTCGACGTTAACACAGAAGAATGATATCTGTAGGTATAAATATAGCTCAAACTCAAGGACGTTTTACAGAGTTTCCCACATTGTTGTTCTAGTTATTTAAGTAGTTTATAACAAATTGCTATGAAAAAAATTAAGACTACGCAAACATAACATGTACATATCTGTAGGGATCTTTTGATAATATTATTAAGACACTAGTCACAGTTTATTATTCGATTTGACAATTATTTAAGGACAAATATTCGAGCTTGGTACAACTTGCTTTAAATTTAACACCATAATGTTTATAACAAAAAAAGAAAATGTTATTATTTTGACATATGTATTTCCTAACTTTGTAGTGATGTTTGACTATACACACACGTATATATATATATGTATATATAGGTGTATGTATATATAGGTGTATATATATATATATATATATATATATATATATATATATATATATATATACACAGGCATGATAATGTGAGGAGAGATGGTACAAAATTAAAAGGAAAGTCATAAAACATATATTTTTAGAAATTTTGAAATAAGACGATCGTGTATGCACACATTAGCTCTGTAATATGCCTAGAACGAACGTATACAATAGAAAAGAGTAACAACGTATTTATAACTTATTTTAAAAGAAACGTTTTTTTATATACATAAGTGCCATGTCTCCTTAAAGGGTATGTGAGATGCTACTATAAAATTAAAGTCTACAAATTGTCAGATAGAGATAAGTTATTCTTAAGACTGATAAATCAGTTGTGTTGATAAAAACGCAATAAAATTCACAGTAACTACGAACATTTTCTCCTAAATATTCTCGAATTACTGTAAAACAAATATCACTCCTTGACAAAATTCGGTGGTCAGATAGGTAAGAACTATTTGAACCACAATAGATATATAGCATAGTAGCAGTCCGCCCGCGGCGTTGCCTGCGTGTATTACTGACAACAGCAAATATTTACTTCAATTGTGGGACCTCTTTATACGCCAGATTAGTAATTCGGCCATCTAGCGTTTAGGAACCAAGCTGGCTACGTAGCAATAGCTGCACAAGTGCAAACAAGTTTATCCCTGCCACTCTTTAACGACAGTCCCGGACCTTATTTACAGTCATATCAAAACTTACCTTGGATATGAGAAAGTATTCGGATGGTATCAGTAGTACACGCATTTACCTCGAGCGCGACCATTGTGACCGTGTTTCAAATAAATACAGTATTGCTACCGAACACGTTGAGATGTAGAGTTACTTATCGCTGTATAATTATGAGTACGTAAATGCCCGTAAAAAGATTTTAGAACTTTTCTAAATTCGAACTCCCATAGCTGTGAAGGAATTAAATATGTTTTTATATGAATCGTCGTTCAGCTTGGATTAAATGGGTTATTCTTATCGTCTTGGTTTTCGTCTCAGTTAGTTACTTATACAAATGTTTATAATGTGATGGTAAGATTATGTGAATTCGAATCAATGAAGGGGTAAAAATGCGTAAAATGTGTTTTTTGAAATGGCGTAAAATTTGTTTTCAATTACCCCATTGATATCTATCTGTTGAGGTATCGAGATGTTATTTGCTTCATGATGGTACATACGTAAATACAAAAACTAATTGTATCACTATATATATATATCCTTACACACACACTCACACTCACACTTTCTATCTCTCTAGCAGTGCGCCCGCGGCTTTACTAGCGTGTGTTACTCATAGCAGAGAATTTTTGCTTAAATTTGAAATCCTCTTTGTACACCAGATTGGTAGTTATGTCATAACATTTTAGACTGACCAAGCTGGTATATCACGAATTTAAAACACATATTATCTTTTTTACCTCCTTGGAGTCGAATTTGGAAAATATCCTGAAACAGTACCTATATTGATTCTTTGCGTAAACATCATTCTGAAGCAAACATCCATTCGATATCTCGACTGGTTACATAGCTATGGAAAGATAACCCAAAACACATTTAATGTCTTTTCGCCCACTTAACTAAAGAATTTCGTACGTCTTGAAATCCTTCTTAGATATATGTAAACGTATCTTATTGAAGAAAACTTCACGACGATAGCCCATTGGGTTCGGGCTGTACAGACGATTAATAAAAAAACACATTTTTCCCCTTTTACTCCTTGAGAGTAAAATTTCGAAAAATCCTAAAAGTACTTTTTGGGTATTCACATGAACATAATTTTGGAGTGTAAAGCAACTCTGTATTGTGAAGGGTTAAATAGATATGAATAATTAATCGAATGCACGTTTCAGGTTTGCCTTAAAAGTCGAAATTAAAAAAAAAATCATTAAATTGCATAATATGCATTTTTATGATTGACCTATTGAAGTAAGTCACAACGATAGGCCATCGGGTTCGAGCTATGTATACGAATCTAAGTAAACACATTTAACCCCTTTTCGCCACCTTAGGGGTCGAATTTGGAAATATCTCTTCTTAGTGCTCGTCTACGACCTAAAAAAACACACTAATATGTTCAGGTTTTTTATGTCCAGCGGTTTGGGTTGCAATTTTATGTCAGACAGGTTGTCAGTGAACACTTTTATACACAGAGATTAAGAAGTTACGTTTTTACATTGTCTCATATTTTCCAGTCTACCACACACCGCACACTTGTTTTTGTATATGGTACGGCTTTCGTAGAGCCATCTGTAACTGTTGTTGCAATTAAGGCCTCGCTCTTTAGTTTTGCAGTTGTTTCGAAAATTTTTTTAACGCAAATTAGTACACATCAAAAATTCATTCTTAGAGTTTAAACACTTATATATCACCGTTTGTATCTGAATATTTCTCCTGCAATACACCGAATGGTTTTTCAGATTATTTGCCCCTGTAATATCACATATTTTGTTGTGAAAATAAGCCAAATAAAGCAAAATAATTTTTTTGCTAGCAAATGGTACATTACTAAAAAAAACGCCGTGGTAAACTTGTTTATCGTATGACTGTACACAGTATTAAATTTTTTTCAAAGCATTTGGTAAACAAAATATTCGAGTTATTTGCAATTGTTCGAAATAAATGACAGATAATGCACTGAAAGAAGTCTTCCCTGCAATATAATTTTGTGGTGGCCACAATATTTTAGTGGTGTCAGCAAAATGGTTTGTGGCGACCACAAAACAAATTTGTAGGATAAATACCCACAAAATATTTTGCATGCTGCCACAAAATATTTTTCTCCGTGTGGCCTTAATCCAGCCTGCTAAATATATTTGGTTTTCGAGTAGAACTCAAAACATTCAACACACTCATCATTGTCGAAGTCTTCACTGGTATCACCTGCTGGTAGAAGTTCATATTCTTCAGATGATTTATGAATGTGAGCCCGTAGACAATCTGCGTACCTCGAAGAATGACATGAAATGAGGTCCTACGATGGAGAGGCCCCGGGCGGAGGAAACGGATGATCCCCGAGAAAACTCGCTGGCCAGCAACATTGTCTAGCACGATCCCTACATGCGAAAGTCTCGGTACGGATTCCGCACACGGATAGCCTTGGTGGAAGGCGAGTGGTCTGACCACTCGGCCACCGCGGCCCCGCCTGCAGTGATAGCTGGTACAGCAGGTTCTGTGCCTGAAGAATTCATTTCCGTTGGTTTACTTCTAAATGTAGAAGCGACATCAGTGATCACTGGATCAGTAGATTCTGTGCTGGAAGAATTAATGTCTGCGAGTTTACTTCCGGATGCAGAAGTGACTTCAGTGGTAATAAGTTGTGAAGTTGCGGTTGGCTTAAGAGGCATGTGGAGCTGTTTCGAGCACGACAATCTGCAGAAGAGCTACCTTGGTTTGACGGAGTTGTGTGGCATTTAACTGGGACGCAGAAGAATCAGGATTTTTATGAAGGGTTTGATCAAATTATAGTAGGTATGAATATTCTGGGACAGCACTCAAATCAAGATGGTACATCCCTGTGGCATGGGAAGGCAGCGATTTCCATTTGAAATATTGCATATATCGGGATTTCTGAACACCAAACCAAATTCTTACGTACGCATTGAAGAATAATAAGACCGTACTCATAACAAACAGTAGTAAGGTTGTTAGTAATTCAGCACGTTCCTAGTTAGTCATTTCAAAAGAACATAGGCCAAATTACTTGAATAATTTTTTAGGCTATGATTCCCAATAAATGTTTAATCAGGGTGCCATGTTTCACCTACAAATTCATAATTTATTATCTCTTCGAAATCACCTCTAGCCTTACCCCTCCGAAAATTGCTCGTTGGGAAAAATTTGTGGCAACTATGCACGCGGAACGTCCGTTCTTGCGCTCCAAATCCAGGTGTTATTTTGTATGTTACGTCAAGTAATTGTAGAATCATATTTGGATTGCTCGGGATTTTAACGTGCATCCATAATTTGCATGTCAGAACAATAGTAGTAAGATACGTAATATATCTGTGAAGCGCAAGTAGGGACGAACTGCAGTTCTGTATTGCCACATTGTGCATGTAACATGTCATCGTACAACATTTTACCACTCACATCTTGGCTCCAATTTAGGCCAGGATTTGCGATGTAGGCATAATATGGGTTTGTTTCTGGACAGTGTTTTAATAACGCTATGAAACATTGTTAACAGACTTACCGCCGTAAACCGACGTAATTTTCTGACAGCACGGGTACATTTGCGATGCTAAAATAATTATTTGTAAGAGGGCGTAGTACATAATTCAACGTTAAAAGCATTCATTTATAACTGTAGATTTCTTAAAGCCAATTTTAAAAAATTAAACAGTAGCAATCCTAGACAATAGTTTGAGCCAACGTTTTAAACAAAACAGTTTTCAGTGTTACAAACTTCTGAGGCACAATCTCTGGCGAGCATTCAACTGCGGCGCAAGAGATCACGCGTAACGAATTAGTAAATTTAAATAAATATTTACTCATGAAGTTAGCAAATACCATTATCTAGGATTGTCATTGAGTATTTAATCCTTATTGGCTTCAAAGAAAGCGTAGAAATCAATTGATGTTTTCAGCGTTTATTTATCTACCGTGCACTGTTCAGCCTGTTAAATAATAAGTGTGGAATTCTACTCGTGTACATAAAACCACACACACATGATACGTCCATATAAGTTTCGTTATTTCTTTACTAAACTACCTAAGATAAAAATTTTGATTGAAACACAATAACCCCAGTTTACGGCAAACCACAGCACAAGTTTGCAATTAACCTTGAACTGACGACACGGTTAAAGACGTTGGTCCCGAAAAAAATCATTGTTTTATATTTGTGACTAACACTGTTCTACTTTTACCAATTAGATAGCATGTGATTTTCAAAATAAAAAAATTTTGGCATCATATTTATTGCAAAATCACTCATCGAAGTCACAAAATGGACGTTATGGTGTAGCTAAAATTAAAAAATGTTGATTGACTTGCAAACACAAGATAATACATATTGATACTAAATGTTGTGATCAACTTCAATACATTTTTAGGATTACAAACTGATATATATATTTTTTTAATTAATGAAACCGAGAAAACTTTTACGTAACTTTGAATTGTAGCTGTTGCTGAAATTTTCATGTTTTTTTAAGACGTCATAAAAAGCATTGATACGCTGACTTTCAGTTCCTGTAATATTTATTTCTTAAGTAAGTTGCTCTTTTTGTAATGTCCATTTTGTGAATTTGATGAGTTACTATACAGAAACTATGCGGCCTATTTTTTTTATTTGGAGAAATTGCGTGTTACCATATGTGCAAAAGTTTAATCGTGTTTGGCACAATAGTAAAAAAAGTAATTTTTACGGGACCAACACCTTTATTAACACCTTTCGTTTACCCCAGTGAGTTTTGTAAGATAGTGCATATGACGGAGGTTGTCTAAGCTTGGCACTGTTTGTGAGAACTGCGTGCCTAAAACTACGGGGACCACAAGCCGTGCCCGGCAAAGTGACCGCTTGAAAATGACCCGGTTTCAACCGGAAACACTGGCACCTTCAAATGGGCTCACATTCGGACGCCCTAGGTACGGTTAATTCTACAACAGATTGGAAAGATTCTGTGTTTTCTTATGGGAGAGTTTCGTACAAGGTAAAATTCTGCCACCAGTAGCGCTGCTATCGCTAATCTAACAAAGTACAAAACCAAAGTAAAATAAATGGAATTCAACTGGGCTTGATAAAGAGGTAGGTCATATAATTTAAATTTTAAAGAGAGAAAGAAACCGGCTTTGGTTTTATAATTATCAACTCCATGTTATTCTATATTCACTAATGTTCTGTGATTGATCAGTTTAACTGGTGTAGAAATTGTATTTGTGGCAAATTTTTACTATATAGGTGGTTTACTGTAAACTGGGCACTTACCAACAGTTATGATGACAAAAAATGTAGTTGATTGGTTTCATAGATGTTGAGTTTTGACAGTTGTGAAATGTTTACACCAGTTTTTAGTAACATGGAAGATTTCATAATAACAGCAAAGATGGAGGCAAAATGGCTGAAAGAAAACTTTAAGCAGTGATGTTTTTAAATTGTATAGGCGGTTCGGAATAAAGTGGGCAGTCAAATAGCTCTGCTAAATTTCTCTTTGCAGCCAATTCGTATCTTTCCGCACGTAACGTCTTAACGACGGAAAATGTCTTACCTCTCTGGACACGTCACGTAATGCTTGCGCTTTTAAGTCGATAGGAACCTATATATTTCGACAAAAACGTTTATTAAATATATAAAACATAGCCATGCAAAATTTTGTTAATTTTATGTCGGCATTGTAGTAATTTCTTAGGAAATTACACTGAACTATTCTCCGTTCACTCTAAGTTGAGTTCTGAAATAAATAAATAACGTAATATCATTGCACTTCGCTAGCTTCTAATTGGCTCAATTTGTGCGTCGCGCCGACGTACTATTTCCAACCGACAAAAGTGTGTACAGTCGGCATCATAGGAAACAACAACGCCGTGTATATTAAAACAATATTGCGTGAAAATTTCGTACGTGTTATCGACATAGGGTAACAAAAAATACACAAAAACTTGATAAAAATATTGACATCATGAGCAATTACAGTATATTTCAAAATTTAATTGTAATTGTCAAGTCATGACTAACGATTGTATTCAAATATTCTGGTATTAACGTAATGAAAATTTGGTACTACATGCAGAAAAAAAGTAGTCAACAAAATGAGTGATTAAACTTACTGTAAAGTCCTCCTGGATTATTTTTACTTCGTTTTGGAAAAATTACATTTTATAAATCACCAAACAATCTGTCGATAATTCACGACACATATTGTTATTTTATATAAAAGAATGCTATGCGAGATTTTCATTATTGCCTTATAAACATCACCACAGTTTGTTCAGTAATGAAGACATATATCCACGTTTCGAAAACCATGCAAGACATTTTCACTGTTCACGTCCAGTATCACATAACCTAATCCGCAAGCGACAAAAATATAAACCGACGCGAGGACGGAACAAAATAAAACAAGGAACTTTGGTTCGGACCACGCGGCCGTGGATCGGACGAACTCGTTTGACGAACTGGAACGGAAAATATACGAACGGAAAAAAAAAAACATTCGCAGTAACCACAACATTGACGCGTTAACGTCCAAAAATACTTAGAAACAATAAAACATTACATCTGATTGATAATACCAAAAGTTTAGTTCACTGTAAAAATAAGTCGGAAATGTCACAATCAGATGTAATGTTTTATCGTACATCTCTAAATACTGGCAAGTGTACCAAGAAACTCGTACGTTTAACAGTGCGTCAGTCGTTAAATAACTCATGAACCAACTGTACGGACAATGTCATCCGCTAACCATAATTATAGTAATAAACATATAGCGTCGTAGATTGTGTTTGCAATGTCTGTATATTTTAGATATGTGTTAGTAAAACGCTCTCATTATGTAATGGAGTGGTAAATTTATATGTACACGACAGATAACAAAGATATATTTCTTATGCAAGATCACAGTGCACGGCGGTCGGCAGCCAATGAACATGTTTGTTTACAATTTGCTTTGTTTATCCCAAAACTCAACTAAGAGTGAACGGAGAATACTTACTGCAATTCATTGCCAACCACACAAGCAATAAGGCAACTATTGTTAATGATGAATTATATGCAGTAACGGCTAGTGATTTTCTTCAAAGGTTAAATCCTTAGTGCTCAGTGTATCCCGATCGACCTTATAGTAGAATTAACCTTATCCCTGAGAGCGAGTAGGGTCGTTCCAGGCTCGCCGCACGCGGGGTTCAGCGCAGCAGATAAATCTCCTGCTGTCAGGGGAAGGGGAGAGGTAAAGGTTTATAAAACCAAACAAGTACGGGTATTGTGCCGAGAGAACAACGGTGCTTTGTGTGGCTTGCGGCTATACAACAGAAGTTTGACAATCACATATCCCCCTCGCAGTTGACATCAGGACAGTGATCCGTTGGCTTTTTTTTACGCGTTCGTGCGGGAAATGGTTGCTACAGGACTCTGTACGCTCATAACCACATTGCGGGACGTAACAAGTTCCTACACTCGTTTTGGACACCGAGATATTTAAATTCAATACGGGATGCAAACACGTAGCGAAATTACGACAGACGGTAGTTTCAACTTCGTGTACTTAATCGATCAGTTATATTTTGTAAACATTGCGTGTCCAATAACTGTTTAAAAATGTACGTTAAAAGGATACAATGAAATAAACTACATCGGCAGAGTGTTTTCGAGGTATTAACTTTCCATACGATCCTACTTATTCTTATAGTACTCTATTGCCGTGAGTTTTCTCTGGATGAATGAGTAAAAACACGCCGTTTCTGGATTAACTTTAAACGGTTTCAACAACGGTCCAATAGAGGAAGAAGTCTTCACAATGCTCTACAGCAAGAGAAAGTGACTCCCTTTTTGTCACCGAGCGATAGTTGTAATTTAGTGGAAGATTTGCCTTGTTTACATTTGGTGATGTTACAATTTTTACAATTATGTATATAAAATGACGTTACTATGGTAAGTTGGTATTGTATATATATATATATATATATATATATATATATATATATATATATATATATATATATATTTCGTATCCATAAATGCATTGTCATATATGTGGAACTGTTTATATAAGTCGTCTGAAAAAAAATACTATGTCCTATTGTTTTAGTAAACACATTCGAACAAAATATGTTCTTTCCTGCCCTACAAAATTCTATAACCGTTGCAATGTGTGTCTACGTGTAAAGTCTTGAAAAACTAAATGTTATGGTTTCTAATACAAATTTGCACATACAATTTCGGGATTTTCAATTTTTTTCTTCTGTAATACAAGCAATACCGATAACGACCACACATTTTATTCTGCCAAAACTTGCTTAGCCAAATACAAAACAAGACTAATCTTCCAGTAAAAGACTTTTAGCGCTGCGACAAAAAAGTAATAACATTTTATTCCTCAGTGTCAAGACCTTATCTTCATAGACCGTGGTATATCAAACCACAATGCTAAAAAAAAAGTCCTACAAATAATTGTCGCCATGTGTAAATGTGACTTCATCGTACAAAACACTTTATCTCAACCACGTGTGGTTCCTGTCCTAGATGCTCCGGAAGGAGTGTGAGATCGCACCTGAATCGTGCGTCACAATGTGTCAACGGAATAGCGCACCAACATTTTGGTTTGTATCACACATTCAACGGTACATGGCCCTGGATAGTCCACTTGCACTCAGCCAACCAGCAGTGGTGCGAAAATAAAGTAATTTTGCAATTTTAATTAAATTGGATTGTGGTCCAACTACTTCACTTACCAGTAATTAGGCTGTTGTATTGACTTCGTAACGTGTGTGGGTGTGTCTATTTGAGTTCTAGATACTAGCAAAGAAAAAAAAATCACTGGAAACTTCTTGTAGTGGAAAGAAAAACATTCAATAGTTTTTGACACAGTTGCAAAACTTACGCTTAAATTACTGTTATAGAAACATACCTTTTTTGTTGTTGTTAATATAAGTAATACAAACCTACTGTGAGCCACTTATTAAGAAATAAATTTATGATCCAAGGTGTGTTCCAGTGGGTAATTAGTAAGGACAGGAATTTTTGGTGAAAATATTTTTGCCCCACTTTGTTTCAGTGCCTTATGTGCACACCTGCAGTTCAACATCATGGCTACTGGCAGAGTGTTTTGTGCAGATTTGTTATTCATTAAACTGTGTCAATGAGTATACGAATAACTGCGACACATCAAGTCTGTGATTTGCGGGTTTAACCTCAAGACGCTGGGTGTTACAGCATCTAATCGCTGACCGCAAAGCCGAGATGAAGGCACTGAAACAAAGTGATGCAAAAAAATTTTCGCGAAATTTCCTATTTCTAGGAATCAGTAATTTAGTTAGTTCCAGTGTAACACTAAGCCACGGAATCGTAGTGACCTTAAATCTTTCTAACTCAGCGTTTGTGTTCGTATCTCTGTGAGAAAGCTGGTGACAGTCTTGGAGGATTCATTATTAATTTTGTTCGCGTTTTCCCTGCCATTTTTTCTTCCGCCGTTGCTCCCCGTTGCCCTTTTACCAATTGAAGCGCAAAAGAATTGACTGTGAAGTGTGCACGACAACTCTTCACTCTAAACGGTTCTGTCATTACGTCATTAGTATTTGTTTAGCAATGGAATCGTATCAGAATTTTATTTACAAGGCTAGGAAACTACTGCAACACGTTTTTATAAAAATGAAATAAAGGATACGTTTAAGTAGGATCTAATAAATAAATCTGAAAATCTTTTAATAATTTCAAATTTTAAATACGATACAACTCCGCATAGAAAATATATTATGTCGTGTTTAATCCCTGCTCTACTGCATTTCGACAGTTTACTGCACTTTGTATGTAATTTACGGAACTAAGATTTTTATTTTACAACTCCGCATTTGTGTGTGTTTTATCAATTAAAGTACAATGGTTACTTTTATTTTCTTTCATATTTAGTTTAGAACATATAAAACATTTGTTATTCAATAAAATTCATACAAAACAGTTAAGTACAACAGTTATGCGTATAAGTTTCTGACACATTACTATTTATTTGACATGTACTTGGTTTGAAGTATGGCGTACATTCTTAGGTCATATAAAAATTCAGTGCTTGAATTGCAGAAGCTGATATTTTTTTGCTGGCAGTGTGCTAGAAACGTTTGTTTGTTTTACATAGAAATTCAATCACGTTTTGTGGACGCGAGGAAATTAGCTACCGTTCCCATGAAAATATTATCTTGTTGATGTTTGGAGAGAACACGTACATACCAATTGAAGAAAATATGGGTATCTAAAATAACTCATTTAAATAAGAGCCAACCGTGTTTTTCCTTACCTTTCACACCCACGCACTTTGATTTGAGTAATTATTTTTAATAATACTTGACAGAGAAACCGAATCGACTTCCAGTGTGTTTTCTTGGAGTACTTCATTATAAATATGTTAACATCTGTAGTTCAAACAATTTACAAAAAAAAAAAAAACGCTTTTTGTGGTGGCTACAAAATGTTTTGTCAATATGGACCTCACGAAATAATTTTGTAGTGGTTACAACATTTTTGCAGTCACTGCAAAACTTTATTCGGGAAAGCGAAAATTATTTGTGGCCACTACACAAAATCTTGTAAGGTCCACTATGACAAAATATTTTGTGGTGACTATTAACAATTTTTTTTTTTCACTGTTTGAAGGTTTGTATTCCCTATTAATTTTTTTAAGACTGTTTCTGCGGTAGGCGTCATACTACTCACGCAAAAACATCCACGAAAATGATTTATTGCCACAAACAATAACGCGCGTCAGCTTATAAGAATTGCAATATTGAAAGAGGAGTACAGTTATTGCCGTAGCGTAATACTGCAACAATTTGAAGTGTTTTAAATTTTGTATTCGTATTCTCTTAGTTTAATACGTTGACAGTGTTTCCAGTTTCATTATCTTTAAATTCGTACCGTATATTTTACGCTTGTTTCTATAAGTGGTTACAGAAAACGCTTCTCCGATACGTCGAGCAAGTCTTGGAAGCTCTCTAGTTTATCAAATTTAACAACCACAATTAATATCAGGTATGCGTTTTTACTCGTTCCTGTGGGAAATGTTGTCCACTATTTAGCAAATTCACTATCAGGTATGCTCAACATGTACTAGAGAGAACTGGCACTGTTCGATGATTGTTGTCGTAACCAGTGTTGCCAGATGTACCTTAGTACTGTTCACAACTATCTCTCCAATGTAGTAGCTAATTCGATAAAACCTTGAAGATAGATTGGTATAGTGTACCAAAAATGTGTGGCGTCTGGTAAGACAAGTTGGAATCAAACGAATGGCGGACGAAATATATGGAAGGAAAACTGCGTGTCTCCAATAAATATTTATTTTATCGCATTGTCACTACAATTAGATACGAGAATCGACCTCAGCAAAATGCCGTCTTGTAGCACGAGAGCAAATAGTTCGTTTTAAAAACTAAAGCATTTTAATTTTAGTTCTCACTACCAGTTCGTACTACATATGTTTGTTATTTATTTAATTACGAAAACACTGATAGTATGCACAAGCATTTTGTTAATATTTTTAGTTCAGGCCTCCTTGCACTTACATAAACAATCAGATTTTAAAGTGATATGAACATTATCCATAGTAAAATTTAAAATGTTTTCTACACAATATTGAAATAATGTTGCTTGTATTGTTAAACTTACTTAAAACTATTTCCAAGAAAATTTCAAAATACATTTCATGTGTCATTATCAAACTCCGAATCTCTAAATGAACTGAAAAATTAAGAATCAGAAATCTAAGTTTTCCGTTTGGTAGAACCAAGCAACGAGATTGAATTTTTCTCTTTCGGAAAAAGTTTAATGTGCTCTACCTTTTTTTCCTAGCCCAGTTGAGTAAACTGTTTCACTGTCGATTACATTTTATTGTTCTTCTTATTCTTAACAATAATGGGCGAAAAATTATGATACATACATAATTCACAACACAAATGAAAAACATTAAAGTACATAATGAAATGTTTCACTCCGCCTATGATCGAAATATACTCAACTCCTACGAAGATTATAATTCACAAAAATGCTAAACTCTCGTATGCCCAAGTGAATAATTCTCGACCATAACGTGTTAGGCAGCACCGATATAAAAAACTCTTGCGTCCTTTATTCTTTCCATTCTGGATTTGTGCGTGTTATGGAAAAGACAAGCCATAAAATCGTTTAGTTTTCGTGGTAGCCCAACCCTTGTAACGGCATCAGACGTAATGTCCAGCATTTCATGTCACGAGCAGTGTTTTCAGTAGGAGATAAATGTTTTCCTCTGCAGGGCTCGGAACGTTTCTCTTGCGGCGTATAGCAACACAGTAATGGGGTCACGTCCAGCTGCATGCAGATACTACATTGGCAGTGGGAAATTTTTGGTGACTCAGTGGTTGTTTTTTTTTTTTTTTTTTTTGATAAAATATATAAATTT
>PNEQ01093777.1:0-23559 GCA_003012365.1 Medauroidea extradentata | reverse complement strand
TAATACATATTTAAAACAATTTTTTCCTTACAGAAAGTTTAAAACTAGCATAATGAAAAAGAAAGACATAATGATTGTGAAATTTAACTTTACGCATGGGATAATAATCATACCTAATGCCAGAACTTTCTGCGTATTAATTAGCAAAAGTACACAATTCTTTTTTCGACATAAGTTCAGAAGAAAACCTATTCAACGAATCTCGGCTTCGTAGTGATAAGTGCAATGGGCTGTAGCCTTCTCCCTCCTATGAAACCCTATCGTATTATTAGTTAGGATTTATTTAACGTATGAAATATAAATGTAATATTTTGTTTGAATTATGATTCGAATGTCATAATTTAATAAGTGAATACACTTTTTATAGTAAATAAAATAAGTTTCGACTACGCTTTTATTGTCACCCGAGAAGGGAATTATTGTGTAGACCCTAACTTGATGTTAGGAATAACTGCATAGTGTACTCAAACAAACGATATATTAAAGACGAGACATCACACATATTAATGCACATAAACTTTTCCCATGTCACTTGTATTACACATGGATACTTAAGTGAAACGACAACAAGATCACATATTGTAAGAACTCTGAAGGAAAGAAAAATTAATTGATCGACAATGTTGTTTGTTCTCTTCTAACGGTGACTAAACTGGGGGAGATCTTGTTCTTAGTGATGGAGTGAAGTGGAACTCGAAACTTCTGGCAATCTTCTTTGTGCCGCAGAATCACAACAGATATTTTATTTCCTTCAGTCTTTGTGAGGTATTTTTCTTATTTCCTATCAGATTTTTTTTCTCAGTGACCTTTAAGAGTTAGTAGAAAACTTAACCAGAGTCTCTGTAAGAAACACAGCTGGCCTCTTCCTAATGAATAACTGTACACATTAGCAAAATAAATAACCAACAATTCCTTGATATAGCTTACAGGGATCAGTTACTTTACGGCAAAACTTGTAATTACAATTGTATTAAATAAGTTGGGTACTTATGGAATAAACTCGCTCACGCTCTGCAAATCGTTTGACGAATGGTACTCAAATCGATTTATAAGTCAGAGTTAAAGTTGTGTTTTTTAGCTATGTAACCCTAGAGCTTCTAACCATATTTATTTATAATTTTCTGCTCCCAATCAAAATTATACCAAATAGGTTACAGATAGTAAACGAAACTAACGGTGTTGGACTCGAGACACCGCACAAAAATGTAAGAGAATTGGCGCTCCAACATATAGATTTATCGTTTACCCAAAGCTACGTCAAGGAAGCTATCCACCTCGCATGGATTAAGGCTGTTATGATGTGCAAATGTATTTTATTTAAACATTCATAATTTCGTGAAGTCAAACGCAAAGTACTCTAGGACATCGCAACTCTGGGAAATCAATTAATTATATAAAATCAATTATCAATAGTGTTGTATGTATGTGTGTTGTGTGTTTGTGTTTTTGTAATAATTCGTGACCCCACATTTATGCAGTCACACTCCAGTAGTAGGCATACAACAACCATTCAGATTATTTACATAAGTTTACTTCAAATAAATGTATAAATATAAAGCTTGATTTGAAATCTGATCAGATAAATCAGTTCCAAATCGTATAAATGCAAATGCATATCATCCAACTGCTTGGGATTTCTAAACTATGTCAAAATACAAATACATTGTCGCGATATCCGTACACTGTTCATACGTTATATTCGTAGGGATGGATTTTTGTTCTAAAACTTTCACTCTGCTGCTGTTTGGTAAAGAAAAGTGAACACTATCTGGGTAATTAATGAACTAAACATTCATTTGATAGTAAGGTTTACTAAATTACGTCCAAATAAATATTCCTAGAGGCAATTGCTTAATTTACTGTGTTGTTCTTAAGGATTACTTAACTCATTTTAAGACAATATTAAAATTATACTTGAACACGTGACGCCGCAAGAAGTAAGGGCAATTTTTTTTTTGTTAAGTATCTCAACTATTGCATATAGTGTACATACATTTAACTACGATTTGCTATCTCAAAGATTCCTGGATGTCAATCACCCACTACGGAAAATAAATGAACGGACTGGTGTAATATTATATAATTTTTTTTCTATTTATCTGAAGATAGGTTTTGTGCATTGACGGTAGACTGCAGCTCAGTATACTTATTTGTGAACAGAGTAGTGTTTGGATACCAATTAAGTATGTTTATATAAAAGATTGTATAGCTATAGGAAATTGAGTATTATGTGGACACAGGCCTAATCATTGTTTTCAGTAGTGAGAATGAGTGAGAGAGATTTTCGGTCAGCGCTTTACATTAAGGTATTTAGCGCTGGCGAGGGGTGACATGATGTGAGTATGAAGCAACACCGGAATGAAAGGGGGGTGGGTAAACGGAAGATCCCCGAGAATACCTACCAACCAACGGCATCGCCCGGCACAATTCCCACATGCAAATGTTTTCGGTAGTATCTAGCCGTGTATCGAAGGCTTCCATTAAATGTAATGTTGTAGGTTGTTGAAGAATGTGCAACGTATGCGTCCGAGGCTTTTTGTTTGAATTTCAGTAGCGTATGAAGCTTTCAGATGAGCATTTATTTGGTTTTACGTGCCCTGGGACGCGCAATGTCTTGTGTAGAGGTACATAGGGGCAAGTTGGTATATAGTAAGTATGGGCTGATAAGCCAACTAGAATTAACCTGAATCATTAAACATAAACATATAAATAGAGTGGTTGGCAAGATCTACTGTGATGAAAATTGAGGTTAGGTTTACAAAAAGCTCGAAACGTATTGAAGGTAGTTTGGCCAGCCAAAGTTGGTTGTTCCGCATGACTCGTTCGTCATTCTTGAAACGCTGCGTTTAGACATTGGCAGGTTAATTCTAGTACAGATTATAAAGCTAAATGTTATATGTGTGGCAAAGTACAATTTCCGTTGCTTGTTGCGTTGATATCGGTAAGGTGTGTGACCAGAGCAAACACAGAGATTTCGTTAATATAAAGTTATGAAATCAATGACTTAAAAGACGTAATTGGTTCGATTAATTTCTTCAAAATTGAATTAAACGGTATCTCTCTTTAACAAGCCTATTTAAAATTAATTTGTGTACAGCCTCGCAGTTTATGAGAGCTCTTAGCGAATGCGATGCTACTAGCGGCCAAACTTTTCCCTGTTATCTTTGAAAGAGTTGTGCAATGGGAGTGCATGACTGGATGTAGTTACTTGGACGTACTCCATTGTAATGCAGATGTGTTAAAGAAAACTAAATATAATAGAAAACATAAATAAGCAGGGTATGCTTTAGTCGACATGGTACATACGCATCATAAAACTTCATAAACGGAATTGGGTCAAATAAAACAAGGGCAACCACAAAATAAATACAATTATTTGACTCCATTCTATTTATGTAAACTTGTGCTGTGTATGTATCCTGTAGTCTAAAGCATACCATGCTTGTTTTCTATTATATTTAAATTTCTTTGACAGACGTCTGAATTGCAATGAAATAGGTCCAAATAATACGCCAAACACTCCCATAAGAAAACACGTTTTCTTTCAAACCTATTGTAGAATTAACCTTAGACATGGGGGAGACGATAAAAACAGGTCACCGCGCCGCGGATGGAAAAATAACAGTGGCAGAGCTGCGTTGGTTTTCTGAAGAAGGGTCGGGGTGGAGACGGCGATGTTGCAGAAATACGACGGCTGCGCTCAGCTCGCTTTTTAGCCGCGGGGGGCGCCGACTGCTTTCCGCCTCCCGGCCAAACATCGCCCTTGTTGGCACTGATAATCCATTATCCAGTCGCTTCCAGCGGATATCGGATTTTTCCAGACCCACACCTCCCAAAATACCCACAGGCTCGCGTCATCCCGCCGGGTTCATCAGTTAGGCATTATTATTTTTTTTAGCTTGCCTTATCCTGAGGCCAACTCTGCTACTGTGTATCGTCAGCTGACCGATTGAAGCACCTGTTATTGAAGCTCTTTTTCATGAGTGATACGTTGTGGCAAAGTAATTTTATCAACGGTCAAAGTGAAGAAAGGCACAGTTTCACATTTCATAGACGAAAACTTTAAGCAAAGTAAACTGGCAAAGACACTAGTGAACCTAACTTTAGCGGATGAATGATATTGTGCTTCAATGGCATAGAAAATGAAGAATATGCATTTTGTTGAAGAAAAGCAATATTTGGAAGAAATTGTGATCTTAGTTGCTCAAGGCCATAGGCGTTTTATCAGGAACTTTCAAACCCTGCAGAATTTTACAGTGTCAGCCAGTTTGTTGTGAGGTGTCACTTAAATACATGAGCTGTTGTAGGAGCCATTAATTCGATTCACTTTGATTAATATCACAGAAATCATGTATGCCGGCCAATCGCTCCAAACATATAGCTACA
Source organism: Medauroidea extradentata (assembly GCA_003012365.1). Lineage (NCBI taxonomy): Eukaryota > Metazoa > Arthropoda > Insecta > Phasmatodea > Phasmatidae > Medauroidea > Medauroidea extradentata. Next base: position 19,173 of record PNEQ01093777.1, on the reverse strand, counting down.
AATATTGTAACGTTGTAATGTTATTGTGTTACAGGTAACAATGATATGTAATTATTAACGTGGATGCTTGTACGTTAAGTTGCAAATTTGTTTAGTTAAAACTGATTAGTTGATGAAATGTTTGAACGGTTTCTGGAGATTAAAGTGACGTTTATGTAAATTTGACTACCTTAATATATCAACAGACTTATCTAGCTGACACGTTAATTCACAATGATCTCAAATTGGTTCTATTTATCAACAAATAATTCAAATACATTTACATTAATTTTACATAGTTCCAGAATTTTAAGATTTGGTCCACTTCTTGCGCACGTTTCCATTGCTGTTGGAATTGATATTAATGGAAATTTTTAAAATTCAGGTTTCTGGAAGAACTTCTCTTCCCGGAGCAGTCATTCACGGCAATTTATTTTAGCGCATTCCATAAACCTTACCAATATACATAACCTCCGAACACATAGAAGTAAACAAACTGCTAGCTATGGTACATTTACTCGAGATATTCAGTGGTGGTGTAGTAGTTCGTGTAGCCAACTTTATAGTAATAATGTAAAATCTAATCTTTGCAAAGTTTAATCTACCCAAATTCTAACTTTATCAGAGTACCTGTTGAGAAACGTACTTTTAGCAAAGCTTAGCATTTGATGGGAGGTTAGACTTACCAAAGTAACTCTAAGAGTCTTGTCCATATTCTGATCCTGAGAGGCTTTTATGGCGAACCCACGATCGACGTATGAACTACAGCTATGATATATCGCTGTTTGTGATTGGCTTTGAACATTAATAACAATGAATAAATGTTTCTCTTAGCATACTGTATTAAACTTACTCTTACTTCAACCATACTTAAGGGCACCGCCTATCACGCGCTTAAAATACGATGCAGTGTGTTCGTAAATAAGTTTATTTACGAAGGTATTCTACATGTGCCCATTGTGTCAACGTACGAAAAGAAAATACACTTCAAACAATGACGCAAAGGTAACTTCAAGGCATCACTTCAATTATTAAATTCATTTCGGAGCCCCTAAAGTGACTAAATACAGTTATTTCAACCTGTTATATCTGAAAAAAAAAAAAAAACTACTCACGGGGTTCGTGTGATATTACTCTAGAAACATGCTATGGACTTTGCCTTAAGGTTTTCACCGTTAAAAAATGTGGTCGGAAAAGATACTTAACAGTCAGACGAGTGATGCATGCCGTTTCAGTGTCTTCCGCTAGAGATAATACCGCGTCATATGAGCTGGTCAACATCGCCCTTGGCACCTTGACTCACTCACACAAACACACGACCAGTAGGCGGTCACCTTAAGTCTACGACCAAGGAAATTGGAATAAGTTAAATATCCACGCATAAGTATAACATTAAAGGAGTTTCCACAATTAAGATTTAAGGCAGTATGAAGTGGACACAACACGTGACCTGTAGGTACAAAATTATGTGTGTGCACAACAGCGATGTAACTGCTGAGTATAACCAGTCACCCCCTTTGAAGTTTGCAAATATGTCTGTATAGACGTTTCTAAAGACAATTTGTATGATATGAAATTCACGAGACATAGAACAATTTGCCAATAAGCTTCACAGTTTAAAAATCAACTGCGTTCAACTATTTTATTATTTTATTTTTAAACCTACCAGCATATTTTGAAGGCTAAACAGGCTTCTTCCCTCAAATTATAGGATACGATTTTCCGCTGTTAATTTAAATTTTAGCAGTTTGTTTAAAGTATTGTATGAAATAATACGCAACAAATTTTTGCCTAAACGTTGGCGGTTGGGGGGATTTTTCTTTTTGCACAGCAGTTACTGGGATTTGTAAATATTTAATTTTCTTAAAACTACGCAAAAGGAAGTAATTGTAATCCGTACCTAGTTCATTGGCACATCTACGTTTGCCGTTAAAAAATTTTAATTTTTGAGATCCTGTTGCATATGTTTAGAATTTGAGTATCACCACTTTAATAGACGAATTAGTTTACAATTTCAATCCCAGAATAACCTTTTTGACAACCTCCAAACAAGTTGGAATGTTTAGTCTTAAAATTCTATTTTCTGACACATTATTGAGGACCTATAAATGGTTTGTGTGATAATTATTTCAGTACAATTTGGTTTAACTATGTCATTAACTGAAGATAAAGTCTTTCTTTTGGTTAATTACTAACTTCAGTGTTATTTGGCTTTTCTTCCAATTCAGAATAAAAAAGAAATTTAATTCATATTTTGAGGCTGTTACAAAAGCACCAGATGATATACTCAATAGCTCTGGTTTCGAAGATCTCAGACAATTAACATTTCAAAAGTTGTAAAGGTAAACACTCTTCAAATGAATGTTATGTACGAATAATTTACTAAATAATTTTGTAGATAGACATAATCTTTACTTACTTTTCTGTTTTCAGATCACGCGTTATTTACTAAGTTTGTGTTACATATTTCTTGAGCCATTTAGGCAGTCTCTATCAATTACGAAATTTAATATATATATATATACACACATACAGGATATCTCGTAATTATTATAGGTACAAACGTCCTATGTGTGAGTGTACATTGATTAGATAAATATTTTGAAGTTGCTCACTGTTAATGTAAAAAAAAAACCTAAGCTAACAAATACTGATTTTGGAAAAAAAATTTCCGACTAAGAGAATATGCCTAAAAGTAAAAAACACTACATTTTAGTTGATAGTCCAATAAATAACAACGTAACGTATATACGACCGATTGATATCTCTTGCAGATCCTTGACTCATGTTTCGTTCTCTAACACTTTAGTGATAGTTCGTGTTATTTCTTACAAGTCAGTAGTATAACGTATTTGAGCAGCTACTGTCCGCCTAATGTTACGGAACTTTTTATAAGTTAGCATACGGGGATTCTAAATAGATATCTGCTTAGCGTCGTAGTTTTACATAAACACACATAAATTGTCGGTTTTTGTACTGTAAATGTATTGTCTTGTTGAGTAATTTTGAAAGAGCTATAATTTGGCAGTCTTAAGTAATGAAACTCAAAAAATATAACAAAGAATGAAGAAAAACTGTTTTTTTTTTTTTCATTTATTTGTTGAATCGGTAGAAATGCATGAACTTCCAAATATTTTTAATACAGGATTACAATGCTATGTTACAATACAAACTATTGATAAACAGTGTTAATTAATAAATAGCTAAAAATTCTTCAGTCAGATGTTTATAGAAATTTTTAAATTTTTATAAATTGTGTTCCTGGGCACTCTTGTTTGTAAACCGACCTTGGCTGAGTCAACAAATAGCTACGTTCACATAAAAAAGTGAAACGTTTATTACCGCGTGTACTTTTCAGTTTATGGGGCCAAAGAGGGTCTGAATAAAAAGTTTGATTTTCATGAAGAGGGCGATAGTCACAGAACAAGCGCACGTCTTGTTGAAGCGGGACACAATTTAAAGGCACTTATGAAAACTCACTTACTAAAGTAAGGGTAGGTTTTCTGAGTCACGTGATCAGGTTTTGCCGATCATCAGCATTTGATGAAAACTTGCAAGGAGTGCTATAACAAATCAAGGTTTTAAGATGGCGAGAATTCAAAGAAGCCTACATCATAAATATTTTGTTAAATTCTATGTCCCGTTCCTAGTGTATTCATTACACGCTATTTTTATATATGTAAACTATCATTTCTGATAGTCTGTTAAAAGGCCATTCGTTGAAATTTCTAACACAAGTAGATTTTAGTCTGGTTAAATCTGGAACACCTAAAACTTAAAATCTTGGCTGACCTATCCTAGCGAATTTTCATAAGCGCTTTGTACGTTTTACAACTGTTAACACTATATGTAATTTTCTTATATATTTGCTTTGTAACCATAGATACTGACGGAGAGTAACGAGTGTTGGCACGTCAAAACTAAATATCCACACGACGAAAGGTAATATTTTTGTAATATTTTCGCGTTATGTGCTGATGTGATAATGAGTGCCCACTGTTCGTAGTCGATATTCGCCTGTCTGTTTATAGAGAGTTGTAGATACAAACGGTGAGTGTGTCTAACTTCATTTTACTGTTGACATTCAAAACATGTCAGCCATACAGTTGAAACCAGTCTGGTGTGTCCTCTCAGAAACACACTGTTATCGTGGAAACACTTTCCAAACGAGAAATGATGAGATCGTACAGAGTAATTCGCCAACAACAAGACTTCTGTTTGCGATACTCTTTCCAAATTGCCATCTGCCGAATAAATATGTTCGAGATAATACAATAACGACTACTCGATAAGGATTCATTTACTATTCGTACTAACGCAAGTTGTATCTTTTGAAGGCAATATATTCACTCTCGCTGATAAACATTCTGCTAACTGCTCATGGTGAAATTGACTGCTGTAAAAGTGTGAACACAAACAGTATCTCAAGCGGCGAGAACATGGACGTAAAGTGTGGACTTCTCACCACGAGTGAAATTTGACACGTTGTTACAGAGCATATGAAGTTCCTGACAGCATTTTATAGAATCTGTTTTGATACCAGATATATATATTTTTTTTTCAGATTATTCAATGCCTATACTGAGATTCCAAAAAACCACACACCACTGTGCAGTTTTGCTGCCGTCATTAGTTCAGTAACAATGTTTGGACAGGAGGAATAACTACCGACGTATTAGTTGGATCTTGATATAATTCGAACATTAGAGTGTTCAATATTCACACTGTAAATTTTTGAAACAATTTTCATTCCGTATCGATGACATTGCCAACCGTTTCCCATAATCTTAATGCTTGGAAGGTTATCTCGAGGCCACTGTTGACTTCACCAATGTGCAATGTTGTTAAGGGCTTGTTCCCGAGTTTTTTTTCAGACTGGTGCCAATAACTCAAATATTTTTTAACCAAAAGTTTTGAAAAAATTTGAGTCAATGTGTAATCACACGATGCACAATACTGTGGACGCGTTTTTTTTAAATAATGTACCATTCGCCAGCAAAAAAAATATTTTCCTTCATTTTTGCTTATTTTCACGACGAAAAACGTGGTATTTTGGGTGATGAAATCTAAAAAACCGTTCAGTATAATTCTACAAAAAATTCAGATACAAATCATAACCTATAAGTGTCAAAACGGTGCAGCGAAATTTTTATATGAGTATTAGGTAGCAATAAAAAAAATATTTTCGATATCACTGCAAAACTCCGTAACAAGGCCTTAAGCTTGTCATATTATTTATCCAGTAAATCATTTGTATAGTATTGGGGCACAATTTGGCATGACAGTCGTAGATTGGATTAGTTTTAGCATACAATTAGATATAAAATTTACATTTTGAGGACTCTTTTTAAATGTATCACTGGTATTGAACAAAGAGGGTTGCAAAGAACAGGCGCGTATAAGATACATCCATTAACAACACCAACAAAAACGTGGAAACCTTCTAACCCAAGACCTACGATCGTACGTAAATTTTGTTTAGTCTCAGACGTAGTATTTCCACAGATTAATATTTTTCAACTTACACATAAAGGGTAAGACGATATACCTAAGGTTAATTTTAACATTTTATAAAAATAGTTATGACAGTTCTCTTAACAAATAAGTGCTGTTACACGTTTGAAAAAATTGACCAGACACGTATTGAAACCATTAATATGGATTTTATAAGCACTATGCTTTCTAAGCTCTTCGAAACGCATTAGCAATTTATTTTGTTTTGAAAAAAAAAATCTTATTTGACAATGTAATCGAATTTAATAAATTTCAAATGAGTTTGTAACATGTAGCAGTGTGAACGTTGTTCCATTGTGATTATACCGTGTTTGTGTTGCTGTACTTTTTATTTAAAGTAAATTTTACCAACAGATATTGCATGTTATTTACGGTAAAGAAATACCTGAAACAACAATCACGTATACCTAAATTATGTTATTTACACCGCCCATCTGCATGGATATCATCAAAGTCAGATTTCAGTGGTTTAGGTAGAGTCGTAATTAAGTTGACTCGTGAACCTCAACGGATATTGAGATTAATCCCGTGTAATCGACTGTAACTTTGATTGCAATCGCGCCTTTCCCTCCTGCTGCGTGAAATCGAAACAGCGAGATTGACCTACAGTAATTCTAATTAATCTCTCGCTATCGACGATAACTTATCACTCAATTCTCTCCCTCCTCTCTCTCTTTCTCTGTCTATCCTCGAAACGACGCAGAACTGCTGACCTATCTTGCAGCTCTTGCGGATCCCCCGAATCGCTGTATTTTCCCGCCTAAATCCAGCCAATCCCCGGCCAAATCCAGCCAATTACCGGCGTCTCTTCGCAACTATCCGGATTTATCCGGCTTGCGGCGCCGTGCAGTTGTCGCCGTTATTAATTACACCCATACACTCCGTAAATATATTAGCAGCTAACTTCTGCGTTTTCGTTTGTTGCAGTCGACAGGGCTAGCATGAACCAATGTGGATACTGCGTTGAAAAAATATGATATTTGAAATAAATTACGATGGAACACAGAGAAAATAAACACAAAAATTTCCTGTAACACACAAAGTCAACATTTGATTGATGAATCGTGCAATTAAGGCCGTGGTATTTCATTTATTTCTAACAATTGTAAATAACTCAAATATTTTTTTAACCAAATGTTTCGAAAAAAATTGAGACTTTTTATGGTCATATGATACACAATTTTGCCAGAGCGTTTTGTTAAAATAATATACCATTTACTAGCAAAAAAAAATTATTTATCTTCATTTTGGCTTATTTTGAGCACAAAATATGTGATATTTCAGGGGCAAAAAACTAAAAATCCGTTTGGTGTATTACAAAAGAAAAATTCAGATACAAACGATTATATGTATGTCTTAAAACTGTAAGAATGAATTTTTGATATCTGTTTAGTTTGCGTTAAAAAGTTTTTTTTCTAAACCACTGCAAATCTAAAGAGTGAGGCCTTAATTTTTGATAATAGCATATTAACACGCGCATCTATGGGTTCGTGAATTTAATCATTATGTAATAAGAAAATAATTTTTTCTCTTAATTGTTTTTTTTTTCAGACATTCTCTGTTTGAATGCTATAGTGACACGTTAACCCCAGACCAGTTCCCTTGCAGTATTCAATGGATTATGATCCACGATAGTCATTATGCGTTATAATGTTCGTGTGTGCGCTGATACACACGTACATACACACACTGCTGATCAAATTAAAAATATTTAAGTCTTATTGTCGAGAATCCTTTCACCAATTGTTGCATAATGCATTACACAGTCTTCCTGTCTTGTTACTTATACAAAAGATTAAAAATTTCTGGGGAATTACACCTCGAATTTATTATTTATTTTTGCCTTTTGTACTTTTAATTTGGCTTCCTACGTTCGATATGTGTTGCGATACCTTGAATAAAGAAAATGTTAACGCATGCTGGTTTATAGATGAGGCAATAATTTCTGTCGTAATGTTAGGAATCAAGAGACTGACTACCCTTCCTTTAACATAATACACATCGTGCTTATAAATTTCAATTGAAACTATAAAGTCATTCAATAACAATTTTTATTTGAATTTTGCCGTAGCTCTGTACGGAATAAAAACGTAAACTTAATCAGATATACGGAACGTTGTTGTCGAAACGCAAAACCCATCGAAAAAACTTATTTTTTTAAAGACCAACGGAAATTCGCCGTGACTTACAACAGAATCAGTTCTTAAAAAGTGTAAGCTGGCTAAACTATAGCGTGAAAATGAACTTCGCAATAACGCAGTCGTAAAGCAGTGCATCGCAAGTGAAGCACATAAGACGAGGGAACTTGATTACTGTTTGTCCTGTAGAATACAGTGGATATATATATATTAATTTATTTATTTATAAAGAAGAAAATAACATTTTAAGAAGTAATACTGGAGATGGAGGTGACGAAGACAACGGTGATGAAGATTACCTGGACACACTCCAGGGTCTCCCCAGTGAATTGACCAATAAGAGGAGACATGAAGATGACGAAAGACCAACATGCTGGTTATGAATTTTCCGATGACCCTATTGATCTGGTGGACAGACTCATATATTTGATATTCATTCCTTGATTATCTGGAGATTATTTCAAAGTACACTGAATACGTAAGATCATCCAATTGCGGAAAAAAAGAGGCTACATTAAATAGAAAATGATGGTACTTTCGTTACCGGCCAATACTTAGGCGTAGCCATGGGGGTTAGGAAGGGGGGCACAGGGGGCACGTTCCCCCAACTTCAAAACAGTTTTTAAAAATTATAATGATAATGCATGTAAAAATAATTACGTTTTATATTATTTTTAACAGAAGGTTAATTAAATTTCTAGCCAACATTTGTAATCAATTAATACTGTAGTTATACATTTTCAGCAAATTCTGTAAATTTACACTTTTTCTTTGTAGTTTTACTAAAAATACTAGGTAATTTTCCCCCCTCCCCCTAAAAAAATTCAAATTTAGAGTCACGCTACGCCTATGGGTCTATGTAAGTTGAAAAAAGAAAATTCATAGAAATTTTGGGATGATTTTCTTGTTTTGTACTCTGCTACTATTATAATAATTCTGTGGATATTGAAGAATGTTTGTGGCTACTTCTTTCTGCACTATAAAACACATGTAGGCCTACAGATGGTAAAACCACTAGTTGGTGTTCTGATGGACGGTTATCAAGATGGTAAGTATCCTGAAATATAACATCCTAAATTGTATCTTAAAATAGTATCCTGAATGATAGTATTCTTAATAGTATCCTGAAGTAAAGTATATTGAATAGCATCCTGAAATAGTATCCTTAAATTATCGTGAATAGTATCTTGAAGTAGATTATCGTGATATAGTATCCTGTAATTATTCTGAACAGTATCCGGAAGTATGGTATCCGAAATAGTATCCAGAAATTCTAAATAGTAGCCTGAAGTAGTAGCCTGAAGTAGTATCCTGAAGTAGTATCCTGAAATATTATCTTGAGTAGTATCCTGAATAGTATCCTGACATATAGTATTCTAAATAATATTCTGAATAGTGTTCTGAAGTAGTATCATGAATACAACCTGAAATAGTATCCTGAATAATATATTACCATGAAATAGTTAGCGAACTGTTCGCCAATGTTCGCGAGATGTTCGCCTATGTTCGCCACGACTTCGGCCTCGACGATTACCTGTTCGCCTATGTTCACCACCATATCTCCCTTGTTCGCCACTGTTTCGGCCACGATGTTGAGCCGTTACCCAATGTTCGCCAATATTCGCGACCATTTCGGCAGAGACAACATTTTCGCTAGAGACTGCGAGCATTTCGGCAATGGTGATGTACTGTTCGCCAACGTGCACGAACTCTACTGCAGTGCTTGGGACTTCATCGAGAATGTTGAAAACATCTGTAACTGAGACATCGTATCTAAAGTGACACTTGTATTGGAATTTTGTCTTCAAGATGGCAATGCGACGTAACGAAGTTTTAGTGTACAAAGACATTTTTTAAAATGTAAATAAACACTATGGCTGATTGGAGTTTCATTGTTAAGGTTCAGACGATTTTAAAATGAAGAATTTGTATGTTTTCACTGGATCCTGTGGTTTTATGTACTGATATGTAGTTAAATTATTGCCAATAAAGTTAAATTTAAAGTATGTTTTTATCTTGTGTCTGACAGGCATAAATAAATTATACGAAAAAACACGCGAATTTTGCACATACATTTACGTCGAATGTGCAGAAATATTCAGATAGGATAGAAAATAATCTTCTCTGAACTTGACAAACTTGATACATTACGGAAGCTGGCCTTAGGATAAGAGATTTGTTAATGATTTTAACATAGTTCTGAGTGCTTGTGAATATGAGACTGGTATCTGTAGAGAGGGGGAGTTGTGTGTATGTGTGTGTGTATATATATATATATATATATATATATATATATACACACACATATACACACAAACACACAAACACACACACACACACACATATATATATATATATATATATATATATATATATATATATATATATATATAATATGTGTGTATGTAATGCAGAAAATAGGGTAGAAATGTGGATTTTTGTTCGGACAGACACTGACAGGAATATCGGAAAGTGAAGGTAGTGTGCGGAAGGGAGTTAGGGGAGGGGGTGATTAGGGTGTTTCGGGTAGTGTTTTAAGAGATGGTGTTTGTGGGGGTAGGGGTGTTGAAAAGGGGAAATGTGGTGGTTGGATGAGGAGGCGGGTGGGTGGAGGAGGGTTGTGAGGAGAAGAGCGGTGGTAGTAGGATGGGGGAAGGAGGAGACGAGCTGGTGAGGAGGGAGTGGGTGGTGGTAGGAGAGGTATGCAGAAGGAGGTATGGTCTGCATAAGTAGTATGGCTATGTATGTGGCAGTTGATTACCTAGTGCTGTCCGGATGGTGACTGCCATGTTTGAAAGTCTCTTGTAAGTAATTATTGAAACATATTTATTAATATTTAAATAATTGATTGAATTTATCAAAAGCGGATCGAGTGTAATTATGTTAGTGATAGGATGTGTACTGCATGGTGGACTATAGACAATAATTTGAGTATATTACAATCAAAAAATATTTTAGATTTTGAAATCTGATTGATTTCAATGGAACTAGATCTCATTATAGCAAAGCTGTAGGTGGACGTAAGCGGATACAATTATTAGTATTAATTTTTTTGTTCAAAATATAAACAAAATATTTTAAAATAAAATTAAAAATAATGTATTGATTATTTCGATTGATTTCATATTGATCTTCGGTACTTGCCCTCAACCAATGAAGCAGGAAAAAAAGGTAGTCTGTCCGCTTTAAAAAAAAATACAACAGCATCATATGATATGCCTATGTTAGCGATTTTTTTAAATTTTATATTTTTTGTGGAATTTTTTGAAAATGTTTTTAAATTAAATAAATTTTCCAAAATTTTGAGTAATTTTTTACCTTTAGGAACCTTGAGATAAAGGTCAAGGTCACAGTCAAATCCCTAACGGTGGACGGGGCCGTGACGTAACAACATGGTTTCACAAATTCTTCGAGGCCGGAAAATTCACATTTAGAATACCTGTCGCGAAACCGGCTAAAACATAGTGGTATATATATATACACACACACGCACATGCACATACTCATTCTCATTCATGTTTACATACATACGTACACACGTCTCAGCGTACAGTATTACAGTTTAAAGTACTTTTCCTTATAAAGCACATTTACTTAAATGCTTAGAGTGAGTTTACAATTTAGTAATTCTTCAGTATAAAATATGTTTAATTTTAAGTGTAAAATTTCATGTTTCCTTCATATTGTTACAAGTTTGGCAAAAACGTAACTGTGGGCAATTCTCTGAGCTCTTTGGGATAGAGGTCTTGTAATTAGAAATAAAAGCGTTGAATTACGTTATTGATTTGCTAGCTCACAAAGCTTACAAAAATACACAAAACAGCAATCAACTGTATCTTTCACAACACCCTTAATTAAGCATACAATTACTACTGCACCACAGAAACGTTAATTAACTTTGGCAATTAAAGCACTACAGTATTTACCGTTAATCAAAGATTACAAATCACAAAAAAGTTCAGTCATATGTCCAATCAACAATCTTTCAAATAGTGACGACATACAACCTTACCAGTCCGAAGTGGTGATGGCTCGCCATGTGCTGTGCAGCACCCCGAGTGCACCGCTGTCTTTACTCCTGAGGTCGTCGGTTCGACTACTATCACGCACCTCTTTGTTGTCCGTCGACCCGCAGCACCAGTCCTCTTGTTCCGCCCAATAGGCCTACTGCTCCGATGGTATGAGCCTGTAGCTTCACAGTAGACTCTGACGTCACCAAGATGTCTTCACCAATCTCTCTCCATAAGCATAATACCTTCCTCTAGCACGACCAATAGCGAACTCTCCCAAATCTGTATATTCACGGTTAATATACTCGGGCAATCATCGCATTTAATGGGTCTAAAAATAGACATTGCATCATGCTTCGAACGTGACTTGAGTCTCGTAGGATTAAGGTGCAGTTGACACAAGTCTGTATGACGTAGTTCGGCGTGTCTACCATCACGTAGTCGCACGGCTTGTGAGTCATGGGCTAGCCCAAAAGGCGTTGCGACACAGCCTCCATCCCTCAGAATCACAGCATGCAACAATATTTTTGAATAAGATCTTTTTCTTTACGAATAATGTATATACCTATGTATGGACGCATATATCCCGTGGCAAAATTTTTGTATTTTACTGTGAATTTACGTTTTCTTTCTGTTGTAGGGACGATAGTGTATACCGAAAAAGTAAATAGGTATTTCAATATTTACTTAATAATATGACCTCTATGTTAAACATTTTCTTTAAATATTTGAAACTATGCTGTTACATACGCATATGCAAGCCTAATTATGTATTTAATAAAACCACACAAATTTACCATGGCTTAAGGTAACTATTGCTTGTGTTTATATTTCAAGAAATAAAATACTTACACCTATAATAATATTTTGATGTGAGTTTAAGTAAGTGCATAGTAAAAGATTGTGCAAAAATATTGCTATGTTTTGTAACGCATAATATAACACTGGTCAACAATTTTGTGATATACGTATTAAATAAACCCTGTAATATTAATTTATTTGATTTATTTGAATTTTCAGTTATTTGAAAAACATTATGTAATAATATTGCGTTATCTGTTAATGATCTCCTGAATAATATATTTAATGAGATGAATAATTGCGACCATAGTTACGTGCCTTACATATATTGTTGAAGATTACGTCTGCCACAAATGTGCCAAATATATATATATATATATATATATATATATATATATATATATATATATATATATATATATATATATATATATATTTTAACAAATCAGTGCAATATGACATTTATGAAACACCCACCGTAAATAACACCAAACAAAAAACTTATTTATTGCAAACTACATAAAATATACTTGAACGTCACTGTGCTTTGCGCAAGTAATACATTTCTATAAACTTTTAAATTGTTTGAATATTCGCTATTAATATTTTATTTCTCAAGTATACGTGTAAGTAAAATTGAATTTTTATGTGTAGTTTGTGTTTTATGTTTAATTACGTGTTTAAAAATTGGAAACACATGCAATAACCGTTGCTGTTAAAGTTGATGTTTGTAGTAGTTTTCACCAGCATTAGCTTGGTGTGTGTTACGAAACGCAGCTCTTGATATTCCAGAAATAAAAGCAATGCACGAATATCGAGGATTTTCAGTTATAGAGGACTGGGCTCTGAGAAGAATTAAAAAGCAAATAAAACACTTTGAATATCAGCAAATATCGTACAACGACCTGTGATATTTGACCTCAGTCAAATACAAGCTACGCAGAAAGGGAGGCATAAACGGACACAGGATATACATCCGATTCACCGCAAACGGGGGAAAAAAATAGTACATTGAAACTCGTTTCCAATCCTTTGTGGAGCAGTACTGATTAAATTGCTTTCGGAATTAAAGTTTTCTTTATGCAGCTTTCAACTTGTTTTCGTAATTCACTAAACCCACTCACTGTTTGCGTAATGTTTTTGCATTTGACCAAAGAAAATGATATGGGGAAATGTGTTGTTATCCTTTATAAGTTTACGTACGTGGTATTAAATAAGTGGCAGGAATGTGTTTAAGGAAAAAGGTAAAATAGGAGGCGGGGCCTAGATTTTAGCATATGGAATAACTTTTGGATGTAACTATATTTTAGTTATACACGTAAACGACATCGTGCTTATGAACTATAAATACATTTTGTCACCTAACTGATCTAATTATGTGCCAAAACAGTTTGAACGTGTTAACGGTATAGTAAGTTTCATGAAAATAAAACACATTTCAGTCGATAACTGAATGGAGGCCTACCTCTAAAACTGCAACCATGTCACAAATAGAAAATGCTTCCAAGGCCTCCAAAATCGTTAAATAAATTCCCTTTGTCGTACTTCTGTATCTGAAAATTAAGTTCAATAATTGGATACAAACGAAATCACGGTAGAAGAGTGTGATTGGAGTGTGATTAGATTTGCTTGAGTCGGACACAAAATTCGTTGATAGGTCCACCGTTTGAAGTCTAATTGGTACCCAGCATGACTCTGCCGTGTTCATAATGACGGTGGGAAGTTCATGGACCAGACACTGCCACCTTTGCGTTTCTTTATTTTGGGACCATTGTCATATAAAATCATTTCTAGTAAAGAAATTGCTCAGTGCGTTTTGGTGTGTCTTAAATAATACCGCCCACTCTAAATCAGAATGAGGGAATATTCACAAAATTTCCAACGGTTTTTCACAGATCATGGATGGAGCAGCATCAACTAATTAAATCTGTAAACGTCACATTCAAATCTGTTGATATTCACTAAGTCCGATGTATAGTGCCCACATTCCAAAAGTGAATAAGTCAATATTCACTGTTTTCCCAGTGATTATTCACTGATAAAATTGTTGAAACAGCTTTATCCGGAATCATCTAGTATCATTGACAAATAAATGAATGCTAACAATTCACGATTACGCTTTAAAATGTAAACTATTTGCCGTAGTAATTGTCAGGGCGGAAGTAAACTGAATAAAATAAGAAGTCCAGTATTGAGATTTCTTGTAAATACGTATGAAATTCAATATTATATGAACTGTCATTTCTTACTCTGTGTTACAGCTGTCTTTGTAGATAAAAGGAACTGATGTGGGGGGAATGTGTTTACTATTTTCGCCTACCTGCGTAAATCACTTATTCATATTCGTTTATATTTATGGAACTGTATAATAAACATTTTGTTGGGTGATTTGCGTGATATACTAGCAAAGTCTGGTAAAATGCAACGTATTTGTTGTTTTTGTATACTTGGTTCTTTACTTTAGCACCCGGTTACTTCAAACAATTGTGCCGGACGATGTCGTTGGTCGGCGGGTTTTCTCGGTAATCTCCCGTTTCCCCCGCCCCCTCATTTCCGCGCTGCTCCATGCTCACGTCTTATCTCCCCTCACCTGCGCTAAAGACATCAGCGCTGCAGTAAATAAATGTGGCGGCTGAGGCAGTATATCACTAGTGACGTCACTGTGTGTGCAAGCCGGCGTTTAGAACGTAACATTTTTATTCGACCATAACATTTTTTTCGAAACTTTTATACAAGTCGTGTTACTTTGCACATACATTTACTTCACGTGATACATGAAAAACAAGTGTCAATTAAACATGCTTGTTTCATATTACTGTTCGGAAACATAACTGGGGAAACTAATACAGCCCTTGCTGATTTAAACGGTAAAACATATATGACTGATCAAAAAATAATGCTGTATTGCCGTTATTTTTACTTGTCTTGGAGTTTTGGTTACGAAGATAATTTAATGCGTTTAATTAGACATGGAACCTGGCTGTTTTTAATTAACTCAAGTTCTGTTAGTATCTTAAATCTCTCGTAGGAGACTATAAAATTTACAAATGTTTCCTACTTCAAACGGTACTTTTCGTTCTGCCATTATATAAATTACAGCTTTCCACCGCGTTGTATGACGGATCATCATTAATGTACAACATAGTAATGATCTATTTCAAATCAACCGGATACATTAATTTTTATTATGCTCACATTCATGCGTCTCGTAATTACTTCGAAAAGAAATATTTTGAGAGAAAATGAATGAGATATGGCAAAAGAACAAGACAGGTAAAAATATTTGCTGTATTATTTTTTTTATCAAATACAGATATAAAAATAAATGTTATTAGTTTTACAGCTATGTTTGTGTGTGACCTATTTCAATGATTTCTTTTAAATTCAAAGCTAGCTTCATCGGGACGGTTTTAACTTTATTTGATGAAAATGTTTTCAGTTATGTAAAAGTTATGAGCTCTTTTCAGCGGTAGTGTGAGAATTTTGTAGATATTTATTGTGGATTCCCTCACTTCTACTTGATACGCATACTATATGCGTTGTCCGTGCAGTGTATATTATTTCAAAATGTTCCTTTCTTAAGTACTTATTAATCATTCAGTCGACTTGAATTTTGGCACATGTTTGTAAATCCGATGGTCCTACAATGAGGTGCTAACCTGGACATGATGCTAGGGCCAAACGCATAGTGACTGAAACTTGCAAATACATGTCAATTACGCGGGGTTTTCAGACAACAGACTATGCTCGAATCTGTTGTTCGCTAGCTGAACGCCTTCCACTGGCTTTCGTGGTTTGTAGCGGGGACCACATAGAGCCAATAATGTATAGTTATCCGTTAGAGTGACCAATTACATGTGAATCAGCCATATACGTAACATAAAAACTGGTGAGCAATGGAATCGCACAGTGTGCTCGAGAGTGCACACATCAATGTAGGCTAGCCTGTCACTAAAAAAATAGGCTAATTTTGCGTGACTGTAGCAATTCAGCGTAGTCGTTCTTTGCAACCAAGTATTAAGTACGTATTGTATTCAAAACAAATAAGAAATAATAAGATTGATGTTTTATATTGTAGATATTGCTAGTCATAAAATTTTTCTGTGCCGTTGTTTATATATTTATACGTTGTAAACATGTGTATTAATACATTATTACGCGCGTGTATATAGATATATAATTTAATATTATTTTATGGTTACAATAGTTTTAAAAGTATTCAAGTATTAAAATCTACAAATACCACTTAAATTAAAAAAAAAAAACTGGAAACGCAAAACAATCCCTAAAAAATGAAAAAGGCTTAATTTCAAGTTATTATTGACTCGTAAATGAATCGGAGGACCGCAAAGTAAATAAAATAGATAGTTAAAAATCAGAAAATTGAGTGAGTGAGTGATTGATTTTAGCTAACGCTTAACAACGAGGTCTTTAGCGATGGTGAGGGGTGAAATGAGGTAAGTATGGAGCAGCACCGGAATGAAGGAGCGGGGGAAACGGGAGATCCCCGAGGAACGGCATTGTCCGGCACGATTCCCCCATGTGAGAATTCGCGTGCCGACCCCGCCGGGAATCGAACTCGGATCGCCTTGGTGGGAGGCGAATGGTCTGAACAGTCGGCCACCGCGGCCCAAGAAAACTTTAAACACAAGAAGTAACCGCTACCGTATGTTATGTGTACACATGTGACTATTCCAAAAGATAATCCCAAAAATAATTCACGTTACTTTCAAATTCAGTTTTTGGATTCATATGTCATTTGTTGGATTTGGCGTTGCTGTTTTGTTCTATTCTGTTTCAGTTCCTTACTACCTATCTGGTTTACTTACCGATCCCACGAAGCATTCAAGAGCCAATTATAACTAGGCAAAATTATTGTTTTATCTTTTTAAGGAATAATTTTAAGTATTTTTTTTTTTTTTTTAATTTTCAATTTAAGTGACATAAGGATTTGCGAAATCCTATGTGAACTTCGTAGTTAATTTTAGTTAACTTTAAAAGTTACCAAAAATTAAACAACATTTTCTTTAAATGTATTTCTAGGAAAATAAGCCAAGCTGAGAAAATACATAAAAGGAAAATCCTATTCAAATGTCAAGCCAACATACCAAGCTGTGTATGTGTACCAAGAGTAAAATAAATCGGAAAACAATTTTCTCAGCTACGTCAAACTAAAAAGCAGCCGCATTTATGAAAATATAAACACAGGATAAAAAATATTTCGTGCGGTGTAACGTATTATTATAAAAATATTGTAATTTCCGCCGTTTTAGAAAAATGAACACAGGATGAACGAAACACACCAAAGTATATTTTATTAAGTAGTAAATGTATATCACAATTCATGAACGTCCGTCATATATGTCCCAAAATATGTCATTTATCCCTTTAGTTCCTAGCGTTGCATGTATGTAACATGAGATACACTTTTTTATTTGGCCTCACAGGAAGTAGGAATGAAGAGGTTTGGACTGGTATTACTTTTTTTTTTTAGAGTGCCAGGAAGCTTGGCCCATCAGTCTGTGAAAAGCACTTACTAGTGGTGGTTGACTGAGTGAAGTAGTGTGGCAAAATTTGTTATGAATTTTTTTCTAGTAGAATTTCTCCGACATTATGGATGAAGAGTATGTAAAAATTCTAACGCATTTTATACATTGGACTCCTTGTCTGTAGTTACTTTTAGTAGGAGTCAAAATTGTTAATGAATAATGTTTGCGCGATTCCATTGTTATAATGGACAACAGACGCAGTCAAAATTTTATGTTACATAAAAGTAACACAACGCACTAACGAGAGTAATGAACTATCATACACATGTGTGTGTGTACGTGGTGTGATTTGAAACTACCTCCAGGGTTTCACAATTTAGTTTTTGAAAAGAAAAAAGTCACACAGGCATCATGATAAGTATGAGCAGGGAGCAACTTCCCATACA
Source organism: Medauroidea extradentata (assembly GCA_003012365.1). Classification (NCBI taxonomy): domain Eukaryota; kingdom Metazoa; phylum Arthropoda; class Insecta; order Phasmatodea; family Phasmatidae; genus Medauroidea; species Medauroidea extradentata. The sequence continues at coordinate 796 of PNEQ01093777.1, read as the reverse complement.
TTTTTTTTTACGAAAAATGTTTGGTACCCGGTTTTTTTATTTAGAATACAAACATTTACCAGTTTTGTCTTTTGCATCTTTACAAAAATAATATTTATTTTATTTTGCTAATTCGTATATTCCCTCGTGGCAACAATACTGGTGACACCCATGCAGATAAAAACTTACAGCAAAACATACAGGGTGACCAAGAATAAGTGTTACAAATTGATAGGGATGGTAGATGTGCATGTTTGGAACATATTTGATTCAGGAACCCATGTCCGGAAATGCATCCTTATACCTGCAATGGTGCACCAAAGTAACAGGGGTAGGCAGGCAACCTGGCGACAACAAGCCAGTGAAAACATCTGATGTGTTGTGTTATGTACTACCCGCTTTGACGCTCTGTGACTGTACGAGACACCGTGCGTGTGTTACACTCGCTACGTTTACCTTTTAAATTTGCTGCTCAAAATGTCCTCCGCCACACCCGATACATGCAGTGCAGCGCCGTAACATGTTGCATCGCACATCGCTGAAGACAGCTGGTGTGTTTTTGATGGTCTGAAACGCAGCATGTATCCTGGCCACCAGTTCTTCCCTGGTATGTACAGAAGTGGCATACACAAGGGACTTCACATGGCCCCAAAGGTAGAAGTCCAAAGGCGAGAGGTCGGGGGAACGTGGTGGCCAGGCAATGGGGCCACCCCGTCCTATCCACTGCTGTCCAAAGGCCCTGTTCAGGTGGTCACGAACACAGAGGGCGTAGTGAGCTGGAGCTCCATCACATTGGAACCACAGTGACGCGCGAATA
>PNEQ01093776.1:49487-70102 GCA_003012365.1 Medauroidea extradentata | reverse complement strand
TTCAAGGACGAATTTCCAAAAATCGTAAAATTGCTTTTTAGGTATTTACTTATGTTTCATTATAAGACAAAAGCCACCTCGATATCTCTAACGGTTTAGGTGATACGACTGATTAATCAAAAAACTGTTTCATTTTTTTACCGGCTTTCAAAAACGAATTTAGAAAAATCCTGAAATTACTTTTTAGGTATTTACGTAAGCTTCATTTTAAAGAAAAAATCACTTCGATATCTCAGGTGGTTTAAGAGGAAGAGAGGATTTACTATAAACGAATTAAACGGCTTTTCACCTCCTTAATATAAAAATTTCGAAAAATCCTGAAATCTGTTTCTAGACATTTGTATTTGCGACCTAACGAAGTGAATAAGACGACGATAGCCCGTCGGGTTCGAGAAATATCAAAGATGTGCAAAAAATACATTTCACCCCGTTTCACCACCTTAATAGCCGAATTTCAAAATTTCCTTTCTTAGTGCGCGCCTACGCCACAAGGGGAAACTTCCCTTAAAATTTCACGTTTCTAGGTCCAGTGGTTTGGGCTGGGCGTTGATGATGAATGAATGAGTGAGTCAGTCAGTCAGTGAGTGGGGCACTTCCTTTTATATATATAGATTAGCCACTCTACGATGAACGCATTCTGCAGGGCATGCCGCGACATTGTTAGCCAACGGAAGACTTCAAACGAGTATAAGATCATTTGGAGTTCAGTCAGCCGCCAGAATATTACGAAAATTTTTCTCGAACGGCAATTCTGATATATATAGTCACAAAAATTTTATAAGCGACATGTTGCGTTTTATAGTATAAAAATGTCTTAGTTACAGATTAGAACGAATATAGAAGATGTTCATTCAGTATACTGAGTTGGGTTGGGCAGAAGTAGAGCCAATGATTTTTGGCGAAAAATTTTGCAACAGTTTGTTTCGATGCCTTATGTGCACATCTGTAGCCCTGCTTCATGGTCAGTTATAGGATGTTATTTACATTCAGCCTCTCAGGGTTATACCCAAAACCACAGAAGCGTGGTGTCGCAATAACTTTGACTGGCACATTCAAATAAGCGACGCCTCTGCACTAATACCTTCTGCCAATAACAATGAAGCAGAACAACAAATGGGAACGTAAGGCTTTGAAAAAAATTATTTAAAAATTCTTTCCACCAAAAATCACGCGCTCTAGGTACAAGATGTTCCTCAAGGATTCAGTCAATACTAATATTCCTTGCCTTAGCATCTGGATCACAGTAATTAAGAGCAATTACTGCTAAGGGGGACATTAAAGTTTTCACTGTGCTCAGGTCTTACCAAGTATTACTTCGTTACTATCTTCTGAAGTGTCTGAAATTGAGATGAAAGCCGGGAAAGGAAATGTAATTACATTGATGGTTTTTCAGGACGTAGCTATAAGCGGACCCCAGGAATCAGAAACTGCTCATTTTGACACGGGATCAGAATTCTGGCTGGTCGACTGCGATCATTTCCGAAAACTCTGTAAATGTTCAAACTAACCCGCTGCTGCTAATCGCCTTTTCTAACGGTCTCGATAGATCCTCTCGTCTGGAAGCTCGAAACTAGTTAGATTCAACCATGATATGGAATTTCCTTTTATGCAAGATATCGTCATTTCAGTGAATCATTTTGTTCTTTTCCTACCGTTACACATATGGAATCCTTTCTGCTAATTTTTTTACTAGCAATGTTTACTTTGAGCATCTTCTGAAGAGTCTTATAATTCCTACATCTGCAGCCACCAAAAACATAGAACAAGACTCCCAATATCGCCCCAACATAAAGACTGAATTTTTTTATTTGGCCATTTCATACCAGTAAGCACCAAATGAGTATCTCTCTCCAACGGCAATGGCACAGATTAGATAGTAATACTGCCGTTAAATGACGTGGTGTATCGTTTGATACGGGCGGTACATCGCCGCTTATTGGCTCCCCGAGAGCTGTTGACACCAGCCCCGTGTATGTTCGGTTCCTGCATGTTATATCAGGTTTCCTATTGGCCTGGATGTCGGCTAGCAGGGCAGCCATCTTACCCTGATTAGCAGTAGGTGTTTCCGCCATGTTGTTGGCCAGGGAAGTAATTTTTCTGGCGTGTGTAACTGAGTTTGTCTTTCTACCGGTTATTTGACTTCTGTAGTCCTAAATATTCTGTGGCAATGATTTTTGTTGATTTGTTAGTCCATCGTACGTGACGGCGAATCAGGGACAGCTGCTGCCTGTGGACATATAAAATCGCATATTAAAATGACTCTTGTTCACGAGGTTGCCGTACATAAAGCAGCGGCCTTGTGGTATAGATGACTATGCTAGAGCACAAGAGCTGCGAAACATATAGTAAACGACTGGTATTGCCTACATACCAGGCACTGTCACGTCTTCGCTGACGTCGTCTGTACGTTTGACAAGAAAATGGCAGCTCCTGGCCACTTACACGAAGAACATATTTTCGTTCAAGTGGAACTACTGGGTCGAGGGCGACCACACCATGACATCGTTGTGTACAATTAGATGACATAGTGGGATATTGCACTCTGTTGCTGTGCTATGTAAGCTCAGAAAACCAATATTGAACTAAGAAAACCAATAAAGGAAGAAACAAGCCAAACTGGCTGTAGTCAGCACCCACGTAAAACTTCCCAGAGGTTCTGTGTCTAACATCCAGTCTGACAGAAGACGGAACCAGATATCAGCTCTCGAAATGTCGTGACGAGCTCGCTTGGAACAGAAACTCCAGTGTTATTCTTTGTTTTCAATGTAGTTTCGTCTAGTCTTGTCTCTGTGACGTCACTATAAGGTTATCCTGTAGTTTGTATAACATCGTCTTCGTATTAGTTATTGTCTGTGCTGTCTTGAATCTTGGTTTCCTGAGTTCTCTCAGTTTTGAATTTTAACATGTTTTTTTTTTATTTTCGAACCTTTAATATTACATTTATTAATTCTTTGTTCGGACACTATTTTGTTTTAGGTGTATACTGACTACAGCAAGTTCGGTTTGCCTTTTCTTTTAGTCTATTGTTTTTCTTGGTTCACTCTTGGTTTTCTGAGACGACAAAACACAGCAATGGCCTATGTCTACAATATTTCAGTTAATTAGTTACCCTCATTGTAAGAATTTTTCAAAGCAATTTTGTATTTATTATTAATTTACGGTTGATGGTTTTAACAACGCTTTTATCACACGAATTAGATCTCGATACTTAAAACAATGTTCAAGACATCCATGTTATTATTCAAACGCCATTATCGCTGTCTTTCATAAATACGCATTTCAACTTGAATTAAACGAGCTGTTAGCACATTTCTCACCATTTCACACAAGGATTCGCCTTCAGAAATATTTAGGGCGAGCTTTTCCACATAGTCTGTGTTTCAAGAAGGAAGAACATGTCTTAATTTTATTAAATATTGAATTTAAACAGGTAATTTGGTCTGTTTACTTAACGTCATGGGCCCGAGTTTCTCGGCTTTCAAAATAATTATTTTTTAAACCCAGATGAGAGATGGTGACAAAATATTGCTATTTAACTTTGTTACGAATTGGTTTCAGTTTGTAATGAAATTTTTCGAGACAAACGGTACAAAAATTTTAGCGAATTTACAAATTATAAGGAAATTTCGTTAGTTAACGAATTAGATAGCCTATCACTATGTTGTGTTTCGTCATGACAAAATCAGAATATGAACTTAAAACCAACTATAACAAAGTTGCAGAGCGAAATTACGGTATCGGCTCCACTTTATGTTTTAAAAATAATTATCGCAAAACATGTTTAAACTACGGTCCAAGCCCGTTACGTCCGCGTCAGACTTATTTTTCACTGTTAATTCACGCAACTACTAAACTACTAAACATGTCGATAGTAATTTTCGTCCCTGAAACAACGTCAAGTTGTGTCGGCACGGCCGCGGTAAACACACGCCACAAGTCAAACAGCGACGACGGCAAGGTAGAGAACAAGCGACTGTCGGGTGGAGCGAGTACTTGCCTGCGGAATTGTAACGTCAAATTGTCAGGTGACCTAACGATGATGGATGAGCTGAGCCACCGGAGAGGAACACACTCGCCTCTCGGCACTAGGTGGCTGTCGTCCAGGCACGGCGATCCGTCTCGCGCATCACACGCACTGACGCACCTTTCCTTGTTCCGTTATACCCTCTCACGTGCAGTGGTAAGCTTAGCAAGACGTATTTTCGTGAGGCAGTATAATGCTTAAGATTAGGCGTGTTTTAGACTGAAATGTCTTAATTTTCTTATTTGTCTTTTAATTCTATCGCGACAACGATTATCGGATTCACAAATGAACTATATATTTATTATGTATTATATATACATATAAATAAATGTTTATGTATCCTTACTCAATTTGTACGGTGATAACAGCAACTGATATTCCTATTTGTAAGGCGAATGAGTAAAACCTCAATATTTTGAGAGAAAGTTGTTGTTTCATCGAGACGAAAATAGTAGGAAAACTTATTTAAAAAACAGTCTTCGTACATAAGAAAATTAGGGACTACCACTATTACACACAAATTCTTTGCCGCTATGTGATATGGCCAGTTTATGCCGCCATCGTACCTAGTACTTTACACTGAGCATAAGGGCGGTCATTAGTGAAAATAGGTACAGGCAGCACCTAGTTTCCTTCCTAGATTGCCTGGTACGTAGACAATACTTCATACACAAGGTGGTACAGAACAACACAGAAAACTGTTACAAGGGGGCGAATTAAACACAAGTACGAGAAAGACGTTGGTGGTACACTTATGAATCGTTTTAAGCTTAAGGGCGCGGTCTACCGCAATTTTCATCGCCATTTTTTTTATTCTTATTTGTACCAGATATTATTTTTCTTATTTTAGTTACAAAATGTGACTAAATTTGGCTCTTATGAAATTTTTTTTATCTCTCATAGTTTTCGCGTAATGGCTTGTTAAAGTCATATTTTGCATGTTTCCGTTTTAACGACTACACTAAAACCAACTGATATACCAAACTCAAAAAAATCACAGTGTATAAAGACATTACAGGCTAAAATGACACGCTCATAAAATTAAAGAATAAAAATTATTTGTATTTAAAAAAAAAATGCTGAAACTAAAAATAAACATTTTAAAAAATTCAACAATTTTTTTAAAAATACAAATAATTTTTATTCTTTAATTTTATGAGCATGTCATTGTAGTCTGTAATGTCTTTATCCACTGTGATTTTTTTGAGCTTGGTATATCAGTTGGTTTTAGTGTAGTCGTTAAAACGGAAACATGCAAAATATGACTTTAACAAGCCATTACGCAAAAACTGTGAGAGATAAAAAAAATTCAAAAGGAGCCAAATTTAGTTACATTTTTTGTCTAAAATACGAAAAAAAATATCTGGTACAAATACAAAATAAAATAATGATGACGAAAATTGCGGAAGACCGCGCCCTTAACGCGAGTGTTGCAAGAACACAACGACATGGCAAGTTGGTCGCACGCACATCGTACGATTGTAGAGCCTTGCTACAAGTCCAACTTATCGTAAGTAGGGACCGTAAGTTTTGATGAAAACAATTTTGTATAAGTTTGTTCCAGCACCTTATGTGTATTCCTGTAGATCTTCTACCTAGTCAGTGATTGGATTTTTTAAGCTCTTACGTAACTTAACGTTTTACAGCAATGCACAGACGTGTGTTATCGCAGCAACATTATTCTGATAGGCACAGAAAATGAGAAACGTCTTTCTACAAATTAACGTTGACAATAAATATGAAACCGAACTGCAGCTGTGCACACGAGGCATTGAAGTAAGTTAAGGCCATTATCTTTCATTTTATTGCAATCAATTGCAAACAACGCGAATATTTTTTAACAATATGCTTTGAAAAAAATTTGAGACTGTGTACAGTCGTACAATACACAATTTTGCCAGAGCGTTTTTTTATATAATGTACCGTTTGCTAGCAAAAAATAATTTTGCTTCATTTTGGCTTATTTTGACTATAAAATATGTGCTGTTTTAGAGGACATAATCTAAAAATCCATTTGGTGTATTGCAACAGAAAAATTCATATACAAACAATGATATATAAGTGTAAAAACTGCCAGTATGAATTTTTGATATATGTATTAATTTGGATTAAAAATATGTTTTCGAAAGCACTGCAAAACTAAAGAGCGAGGCCTTAATTTAGAAAACTTATGGTGAAATCGAGGGGCCGTAGTCTAAGGTTACATGTTATGGCGATACTGCAGTTCTACACTCGTGTTACGTAGTCACGAGGGCGTAGTATTGTTACAAAATGGTTTATTTTGTAAGTCGTTATTATATTGGGGGTTCCTAAGTTATTATTAGTTTGGGGGGTTTCACTCAGATGGTAGCTACACTGTGGGTTTATTTAGATGTTATTTAGGGTTGAATGACTTTAAGACAGTTGTGGTTAAACGGGCATTTACTAGACTACAATGGCAGGTACTCTGAATACAAAATAGGTTACAATGTGTTCTATTCATTTAGGAGGGGAGCGCAATATTACTGATTATTAAATTATTATATTAAGTTGAGAGTTGCTGCCACTTAACTAGATCTGACGACCTTACCGAAAGCTGGATTGATGAGAAGACGGCATCGACATCGACGAACGAGTACGCACCCGCCGGGGCTCGAGCCCGAGTCCCCGGCGGAGAACCGCACTGCTGTTGATCTGATGAGTGCTGGTGGACGACCGCTCGACGACCGACAGACCTCGTTTGCTTGGTAACAACGCCATATATCGGCGTGCTTGTCCTCGATATTGTGCAACCACGAGGGGGGAGGTGAGTTGCTGTCTTCCGTGGTTTCCCAACGCTGACCTGATTGCCGCTCGGACGTCTTGCTGTCCGGCTTGCCAGGTAATATTGCAACAATATGGTGCATGTTCGTTGACGATTTCAACCAAACCCATCTCTCGTATAAGTCGTTCGGGATAAAGTGAGCACTAAAAATTTAAACTTTCAAAAATATCACTAACCGTTACTGCATATAATTCAACAATAACAATTGTTGCCTTACTGCTTGTATGTTTAGCAGCGAAGTTACACAATATAGTTCCGTAAATGTTTCTATTTGAATAAAACAATACTGAAACAAAATCAACCGAAACAGACATAATTGTATTTTATATAATCAATAATGTTTTCCTTATGAATCTATATAGGTTACTACCGACTGCATAGTTAATCTTACACGCGCAAACGTCAAGTGCAGTGTCAAAAGAGGTTAGGAAATTCCTGTCGTTAACCATTACGCGCGGAAAGATACGAATTGGCTTAAAGTGGAACCTAACCGGGGCTTTTTCAGTGCTCATCGTATCCCGAACCGGGTATAAAAGGCCATAAACTTCGATGTGGCAACCCTTCCAGAACGGGTAGTTTTAATAGCGCTTTCAACCTGTCTACGGCTGTGGTTTTTCTGATTCGCTGGTCTGTATTAAATACAGACAAATAAGGGAAAACAATTTACGTAGACGAGCTAAAATGTTATTACAACGAACTTTGCTGGCAGGGTTGCCATATCAAAGACCTCGCACTTCTACAAGATACTAGAGACGGCTACGTGTAAACACAAACATCGTCACAGCTCTGAGGTTTGCTTTTAATGTCTACTTTCAACAGAATTTCAAATAGAAAATAAATAAATATCGTGATTAGGCCCCTGGAACCGCACGCCACTTGAAGGATTCTCGTTCGACATTTTCCACCATGATTCTGCCACAGAATATCTAGGAAGACAGAAGTGAAATAGCATGTAAAACGGCGAACTCAGTTACATACGCTGGCCAGCAAAATGGCTTCGCTGCAGGGGTGGATCCAGAATGGAATTGAGGGGGAGGGGAAATATTTTTGTTGCAACGGAAAAGTTTTGATTTTAAGATGCAAAATGGTGCACTTTGAGAAGATTTTGAACGTTAATGTTTAACACACAACAGACACAAATTGGAACACTTTCAGAGTTTACAGTGAGTTTCTTAGAATATATTGCAATGTTCATAACACCTACTGCATTTTCAATAGTTTGAATAAAAAGTATAACGTTTATAAAACAAGGTTGGGCTCTTAGGGTGGAGGGGATTTTCACCAATTCCCCCCCCCCCCTTGTAACCGCCTCTGCTTCGCTGGCCAGAAACATGAAAGAAACGCTGACAGCCAATCAGCGTAAAGCGGCTGTCCTGCTAGCAGGCAGCCAGGCCAATTGGAAACCTGCAATAACATACAGGAGCCAAACATACACGGGGCTGGAATCAACAACCTCGGGCGACCAATAAACGGTAATGTTAGCCCGTATGAAATGAGCTGCCACGTAATTTCACGTCTGCATCACTATTTGATCTGTGATTCTGGTTACGGGATGAGGTGACAGCCAATCGCTAACCCCCAACCTTAGAGGGCCAGAGATGATTGAGGGATGTCATGAGGTGAGACCCTCACATGGAGCAGCGGAGCCACGTTTCCCACATGCGAAAAACCCGGGACCAACCTCGGCAAGTCAGATAGTACCTTAAAACATGTCTCACCCCGAGTACATTGCCTTTTTCTGCCAATCAGTGTTAAGTTTGCGTTACATCGACGTGTAGGAGAGCAAGACGCTTCAGTGAATGCTTAAGGAACAATGCTACAGAGATATTTTCGCGTCTTGCAAGCATGGGTGCGAGACCAATACTGACGGTGTATGTCTACGTGTTATCGAATCGAATTGAAAGGCGCCATAGTGCAGCCAGTAACATGCGATGTCTTATACCGAAGTTTTTTTGTAGAAAAAATGTTACCTCCACACCAGCTAAAGTACACAATTCCATATCTCCGCCTGTAATATGTCAGCGTTCAATTTGGTCATGTAACAAATGAGCAGTGTACCAGATTAGTTCATTTATAACGTCTCTGCTTATAAAGCATGTTAATATGTTCGCTGAGCTCTAAGGTCACGTGAATGGTATCTAGCACCAAGGGTGGGGAAGGGGAGGTAGGTATCACTGGACTACCGATTCATAGCGCATGTGCGTTTGGAACGTGAACATTTCCGATCACAAGGTGCGGGGTAATGCTGCACTAATAGCGGGCTGGAATTCACCCTCTGTTACTCCTCAGGTGTTGGGGTATGTTGATGAGTGGGGTGGGAGGATGGTCGCCTGTTAGTCGTCCAATTAGCTCTCGCCCACTTGTCCTCGCAAATGGACCATTGGTGGCGGTATTGGCCACAGATATTCGTCCGATAATACGTACCTACTAGCAGGACACCTCCGGTGCTGAACCGAGATACACACAAATATTACGTCATATTTCTGAGGTAATTTTTCAATTGGCAGTTTAGGTAAGTCAGTAAATACGAGGGCTGGGGAAAAAGGGGAGACACGCAAATGTCACGTCACTTTCTGACATCAGACCATTCTGTTATATGTTGTACGCTCGCTCGACGTGTTCCACAGACCTACAATATTGTGGATTGCCGTGGAGAATACTTTGGACCTGTTCCTAAATGTTCTTCGGAAGAGTGATCAATCGCACGTCACGTAATTAAATACGTAAATGACATCACTTAAAGAGAGCAATACAGGCACATAATGTGCCTGAGTATGTACAGACCAGTGGAGTCCAGTCTGTCATCGAATTATTACGTGGATATCGCTGCTGTGAGAAAACCAGTGAAATATATACATGACACAATAATGTATGCAGCATGTATATAGTCATTGAGCAACATGCCTACACTGTGGTTAACATACTTATTAGTGTAGTTTACATGACAGTACTTTCTCTATGTTGCACACACATACTCGTTCTAAAGCCTCTCAAAGTAGTCCTCTGCAACGTTCCCTACATGCTACCAACGATGTGGGAGGTACAGCATATCATCGGCGCAACCATTTTCCTCCCCATGTGGGATTGTGTTAAACTGTTGCTGCACGGCATTTGTGATGTCCGCACATATCTCAAACTGTCTTTCACGTAATGGTTACCTTACCTTGGAATGAGGTCGAAGTCACGTGGAAACATGTCCGGCGAGTATTGTGGGTGCTGCAATTATTCACATCCCCCAGCGCTGCAGTATACGCTCAACACACTGTACTTTATGCGGTCTTGCGTTGTCGTGGATAATGGTTGCAAAGTGTACACCATATCAGGACGTATCTCTCTAACGCCACGCTATGCCACCCTCTGCAGGAAGTTCCTGTAGTAAATGCTGTCACTGTCCGGTTATGTGGAACAAAGTGGTACACAATGATGATCCTGTTCTGACAATCATGATCAACAACTTCATGGGGGGTTGGTTTCTGATTGGAAACTGTCTCTTGGGTAATTTTGGGCAGGTGCAGATAGTGCCACAATATCCTGTGGACGGCATGTTTCTTGATGCCACGTGCGCTCTCCAACTCCAGTTACGTCCATCATCGGTCGTCTTCCAACATGTGCTCGACTACAGCACACGCCGCACACTCGCAGGTCTTCCCGCACGTTGCTGACTCTGGCTGCTGGACCACATACACTACGAAGCAATACTGAACAACTTGTGCAATTACGTGAGAACATTAATTGTATTTCCATCTCAAGACAACAGATAACAGCACACTACGTATTATTTATACCAGATTTTCACTGCCAACATAACTAGGTGGAAAACAACTTTCTTCTTGACGAATAACTTGTTTTCATTGCCGTGACCGAAAATAAATGTCTAAGACAGAAATAGCAGTTTGCCGTACATATAAACAAACATCTATGTTAACAGAAAAATAATAACACAAATTAAATTAAATAGTCTCTTTCAATGCCGCTTGGTTGTTTTGTTATTAGCATGGAGCTGTCCGGTATTTGTCTCCGTAGTATTTGGCTGCACGTCCTTGCTGAAACTCTTCTACCCACCTCAAAACTATCCGGTATTGTAGGACATATTCCCAGAAACTTCCACCGATTATGTGACGTTCTCTTTCAGCTATCCCCACTGTGCACGAGTACTTTATGTACCAGTGCTGCTCAATGCGAGTTACGTCCATCTGGCACGACGGTCGCCGGATAACTGATTTAACATTGCTCCCCGCTCTCGTATAAGCCAACCCTGCACCATTTGACATAGTGAAGATGAGGTGAGATGGCCCTTTAACAACGAGGTCTTAAGAGCCGATGAGGGTGAAGTGAGATGAAGGGACAACACAACATCCATGCCCGAACCAGAACTCGAACCCAGGACCTCTGGCACCGTAGACCGGCGTCTAACAGACTACGCTACGGACATACCATGTTGTGCTACGATAACAATCCGTCACATAAAAAAATAATTGCTATGACTGGTGCCTAGCGACGCCTGATTTTTGCGAGAAGATTTCTGCATTATATTGTTTCAATGCTTTATATGCACATCTGCGGTTCTGCCTCATTGTTAGAGATGACAGTATATCGCGAAAATGTTTAGTGCCAACATACCATTGAAAACGCTGTAGTTAATTGTAACACGTTTGATTGGGTGATGTACGTCTGCCACAACGTAGCTGCCTGCACACAAATAACAGGCTTAAAATATTACAATAGCGTGATTCTTATTGACTTAGTCAAATAGGACAACAGCCCTACGTACAAGCTGTTCTGAGTGTCGCCGTGGCCGAAACGTAAACAAGCAAGTAGGCCGGCATTAGAACACCCTTCCCATTCCCAACAACAGAAAAAAAGAAGGATGGGAACGTCAGCTCTGATTAGGCCTGTGGTTAATTAATTATAAACCACTCTGTTAACACCGCTCCCCTCCGAACTAAACAATCATGTACGCTTTATATTTAACTTTATGTAAACTACTAGAACACATCTCAGTCACTTATTAATTCATCCATATAACTCTCCTCTGTAGCGAAACCCCTAGTGTAAGTCATTTGTAACGGTTCACAACAGCGGTGGAGACGCCGGATAGTAATCTTCTGGATGGACGTGCGTTGAAACCCAGCAAACTATCAAGTTTTCCCGCCATAAACCATCGTCTCTACTCATTGCTAATGGCAGCGTGCCTTGTAGGAAGACATTTCTCATTTCACTGTTCCTGTTAAAATAAGGTCACTGCTATACAGCATGTCTGTGATTTTTAGTTATACCTACGTTATGACAAGTAGGAGTTAAATACATACTATCACTGGCCATGAAGCAGAGCTACGGATGTGCTCATAAGACACTGAAACAAATTGTTGCAAAATTCTTGGTATCAAAAACTAATGGCTCTACAGCTATCCTACTACGCGGAGTCGACAAGTGACAAACATAATCTTCTGATTGGCTAGAATTTCCACCTTGTAGCACTCCTTCCACAGAAAATAGCCTCGGATGAAAATTAATCTATCAAGGAAACGGCTAGCGCTCCGCCAAAGCTTCCATAGAACCCTGCACAACCGTGGCACAGAATATTTAGGTATACAGAAGTGAAACAGCCAGTGGAACGGCGGACTCAGTCACACACGCCAGCAAAATGGCTTCCCTGGCCAGCAACATGGTGGAAACGCCTGCTGCCAATCAGCGTAAGGCAGCTGCTCTGCTGCAGTCAGGCCAGTAGGAAACCTGTAGCAACACTCAGGAGCCAAACATACACGGGACTGGTATAAACAGCCTCGAGCAGCCAATAAGCGGAGGAGATCGCCCGTATACAATGAGCCACCACGTCATTTCGCGTATGCAGTACTATTTAGTTTGTGGCCATGACCAAAGCAGCCTCCATGGAAGAAACTTCCATCGTGGCACATGAGATTTAGCATTATCTGAGCGAAAGAAGAATGTAAGTAGACCCAGGATTTTATGTTGAAAATTTGCAAGACTTTGTTGATCTGCCTTATGCATCTGCAGCTCTGTTTCATGCTCAGTTATTGGATGTTTTTAACTCTCAGCTCCTCGAGGTTCTAGCCGTAAATGACAGACGTGTTTTGTCGTAATAACCTTGTTCAGAATGAAACAGTCAAATGGCGACGCCACTGCATTGATACTACCAGTAACCAAGAAGGAGAGCAGCAAAAGTGCAGGCAAGACACTGAAATCAATTGTTGCAAAATTCTTTACACCAAAGATAACCGGCCCTAAACGTAACATATCAATATGTTATATAAACGCCAAGCGATCAGTCTGTTTTTCTCGCGATAAATCAGTGTCCATGAAGGGACCTGAAAATCTCGCATTTTTTGAGTACATGCTAGAATTCAAACAATTTTAAGTTAATGTCACTAGCAATTGGTCTTTGACCCATTTGACAGCTCCTGGGGGATGCTGAGCCAATAATAAAGACATACTAAATGCAGGTCCTGTAACTGTGCCAGTGAGCAGCTGATGTGGAGCCGTTGTCAGCTTGAGATCACAGATATTCTTGGAGGCTGGTCTAGAGGTTAGTGAACCGTTCTCTACTTACGAGTCACGCCCTACTGAGTTATCTGGAGCAGTAGTAACACACTGGAATCACATCCGAGAGGAAACTAGCATGCTTCCAGCTTACCCTCCTTGACTTCGGCTGTTCACAGTTTCCTGTCTGAAGTCACTCCGGGCAACTCCTACGATGCTTCCTTGAAACGTGACAATTTCAATTATCCTTACGTTTAAAATGATCAGAACAAATGTTACCATCTCCTCGCTGAAAAGTTATACTCATACATCCTACTCAAAGTTTTAACAAGGCGAGTTTTCTTTCGTTAAATTTTCCCGAGCGAAATTACGGAACGACAACTCACGTTAATTAATACACGTATCAACTTATGGAATAGAGTGATAGCTTAATGTGAGGTATGAATTATCTTTGGAACATAAAAGCTCGAAAGTATTTAATAAAACTTTATTCATTTGATTTTCTAGTTATATACTCTCTAATGTTTTACTAGAAAGGTCAGTTTCACGAGAAACTAGAAGCTATCAGCATAAATAGAGATGACGGCTTATCGCGGGAAAATGTGACTGTCTGCTTGGTTTCAACGTACGTTCAGTTTAACGAAAGATTACTGGCTTTCACTTGTACGAAGAGCTGTTGCCCTACTTGAATGAGCCAATAGTAAGTCAGATTTGTGTGAATGGTATGTTGGCGCAACAAATGTTCGTGATATTCCATCACCTCTAAGTATAGCTAATGATTAGAGACTTGCTAAGTTCGAGTTAATTTCTGCTAGCACACTAGACTGCACACAGCTGTATGTGCGTTCGAAGTCATTTATTGGTAGATACGGGAATATTCTAGGCTACACTGACCGATAGGCTGGCTCGCATGAACATTCGTGAACTGAAACAGACTGCAGATGCTCATTAGCTGCTTGAAGTTTAAGTGATACTTTTTTATTATTAGCTCAGGGAATTCCAGGAGGTGTCAAATAAGTCAAAGATTAATTGCGAAAGTAACACAAACACACAGTTGTTGGAATTCTATCTTGTGCCTAAATTAAACCCCAATTTGTCAGGTCTCTACTTATTGGCCGACAATGTCATACTCTGCCGAGGAAGACGCACGCGACCAGCAACGGAAAGTTCTACGGCAAAGCTACCAACCTACTGTGGAGAGGTCACAAATGTTATGTATAGGCTCGTGGCCAATGTAATCACAGATTGTACTTAAATATGTACAAGGCGGTGAAGTCTAGTCTGTCACCATACAAAAACGTGAATTTGGAGGTTCTATTAATGAGCCTACTTTCATCAATGTTGGTAGGCCTACACCAAGCGAGGTGGAGCAGTGGTAAATTCGAAGTTTAAATGTTAACCTACCTAAATATAAAATTTGTTTGCAATTTCTTGAGTAGCTCTCAAAAATAGGGTACGAAATGTATAGTCCAGTTACTATCTTCCAAAATCGCTGTACACAGGTAATTCAAAAGTTCAGATCATACACCTTAATTAAAAAATTTAAGACTAGTTTAAATCAGCTCATCAGTTTTAAAAATACGTCAAGAAGCCTTCATATATGTCGTTATATTTTCTAAACTGGCGTACCTACAATAATACACACTTCTAAAATTAAACTTTAAGTGATGAACTATCAAAATATGAAATTTGATTATAATATACTCAGTAGTTTTGAAATATGCAGCTAATATGTATTTACTTAATAGTACCTCACAAAATGAAGGATATATATATATATATATATATATATATATATATATATATATATATATATATATATATATATATATATATATATATATATATATATATATATATATATATATATATATATATATATATATATATATATATATATATATATATATATATATATATATATAACCATACTTAAGTAAAATACAATTTAGAATGAAACTTGTCTTACAATATCATTTGTTTATAATCGATTGAGTATTTTTCGAAGTATGACATAAACTCTATATCTATTCGTGTCGTTCTGTCTTTCAAAATGTTGGACTCGCAGTACACACATCAAAACGTGTATGATAAACCTTAAAAGATATATAATTTGGTAAGATGGCTTAGGAACTCTCGCAAAGGGACGAAAAACTTCACCTAGTTGCTATCTTGCAAATTCGCCGGTCTACAACAATAAACCCTGTATGACTGAAAGCTTGGATGATGTACTGTCTAAACATAGCATTTGACTTGCATATATCGTATGGTGCTCGAGATACAACATAGCGCCAATTATTATTTTCAAAATGCCACTATACAAAATAAGTACTGTAGTACACAGTATCTCTATGCAAATTCTGATAATATACTAAATATAAAATATTGTCTGAAGCAGTGAAAGTGAGTAAGGAAAATACGTGTAGGCACAATGGTATGGTTGTAGATATTGCTAATTGAAATGTGTATTGTAATTTGGTTTGAAGAAAAAAATATATATTACACGTATGTTAAAAGAATTATAATAGCCATATACACACAAAAGAGGATAAATCTGAAATATTTATTTTCTGAGAGTTGGCTTGAGATGAAACAAAATAAACTGCCCAGATGCATTTCCTACACACGTATATACTAAAAATGCACACTCCTTTCTCACCCCAAAGCATAAACATATTTTGGCAACATTCAATATTATTCTTATGGTTTGTGGAATAATATTGCTTGTTGAAGTTAATGTAAAATATTTAAGCCTCGGCAAAACTCAGTACGTCGGTAAAGTTGTAAGACACCTCTGGGTATGAATTAACTGAAATTGGGAAAAATAAGTACGTGTTCAAGATGGCTAGAGGCGGCACAGCTACACACGTAAAATTAGTTATTACAATTCTAAGTCATTGCATAAAATATTCAGTTAGGCACATTACAAAGTAAAGAATAATTTAGTTGATACCGGAAAAATATTAATAAAATACAGTTTGTAAAATGTTCAGACGGCTTACGAATTCTCCCACGATGTCTTGAGGCACACTAATAAATTAATTAACTATCTGGTAATAGAAAATAAATATAATGCCTCTTCTCAAATGGCAGTATTTACTTCATCTTAGACTATACACCCTCCCTTTGGTGTACTAATATTTAGGATGGCGGCAGATACGATCCCGGGTCTTCCGTGGGATCTGCCGTAGGTCTTCAACTTAAGAGAATTTCAAAGAGCCCTCAAGAACTACGAGGTGTCAAACCTCAAAGCTTGGAGAAAGCAAATATTGCATAGCATGCACGGTTATTCCATTGCTCCATTTACCAGTAAAACCAGCACAATAAAATGATAGAAAATATAAATAAACCTGGTGAGAGATAGTAATGGCTAAAATTTCTAAAACTAAAAATAGCAAACAAATAATTAGTTAGTTAGCTTATTAAATAGGGATAAAATTTCAATGTTAAAAAACAATTAAATAAATAATAACCCATTTCACTTAATCAAAGTTCATCATCTTGCAGTGTCCAATTAGGATTAAATATTAATTAAAATCTACATCTCACTGTAATAGCCTACTATTACAGTACAAAATTCGTAAATGTCAGACGAATGTATGAGTTTCGAGTTTGATCACATTCGGTCCACTGGTTCGAAAGCAAATGCGAGTGAAAAAAAAAGTGAGCGGGGGTTGGTGGGTGGCACACACACACAGAGATACACAGGCAGGATGATTGTTATGTCATTAGCGAATTTAAAACTACGAGCTACAAAGGCTTGAACACGTGACAGTTGTATAGCGTTGAAGCGCTCATAGCGGTTGGAGTAAACTATTCGTGCGTCCTAAGTGCACCGTGTGACTAGATGTCCTAGGTACCCGGAGCTATAAATGCGATATTTGCATGCGAGTTAAATACATTATTGCCCCTACGTGCTTAACTGGTGAGATCTTTGAATGCTTGTTGCACTGGGGTGAGTGAGAGAGAGTCAGCAAGGTCTTTAACGCTGGTGAGGGGTGACATGAGGTGAGTATGGAGCAGCACCGGATGAAGGGGCGGGCGAAACAGGACATACCCGAGACAACCCGCCGACCAACAGCATCGTCCGGCACGATTCCCACATATGAAAATCCTGGGATCGACCCAGCCGGGAATCGAACCCGGATCGCCTTGGTGGGAGGCGAATGGTTTGACCATTTTTCCACTGCTGCCCCTTGTTGTATTGGAGCTTCATAATATGAATGTATGTTTTTTTTTTTTTTTTTTTTTTTTTTTTTTTTTTTTTTTTTTTTTTTTTTTTTTTTTTTTTTTTTTTTTTTTTTTTTTTTTTTTTTACAAACACAATTGCTACAGACCTGAATAATTCGCGTTTTCTTTTAGACACAAGCTATAATTCAGCAACTGTACGTTCATGTCAGTTTCGCAATTGGGCCATGACCTGTTTTACACCTTCTGAAAGTCGCCGAGCCAATAAGAACAATTTAAATAACACGTGTCTATTTCACCGTGGAAGAGAGCAGTTAATGCACGCATGCTGTGTGCTTCAGTTCACATATATTCTTGGAGGCTAGCCTATACGACATTGAAACCGCGAATTTTTCAAGTCTCTAACCATTGCTAATGATTTGTTGACAAAACATGTTCAACAATGATCAAGCAAACACAAAGAAAACAGTACAGTTGAACGTATAAAATGTACTGATGTTATTGGTGCAGAAGAATTAACAGAAGATTCATTATTTATAAATAGAGGTACGTAAATTTCGCAGATACATTCCAGGTCAGGTTGAACGCCAATTATGTATACTTCATTGTCATGTCTGTGACTTGCTGGCGGCTGTTATGAAATGCCTTTGACTATTGCAAGCCAGTAGTAAATAAGGAAACAATGCGTAGGGCTATCGCTTGCTTCTTGCTTGTAATGTTATAAGCCAATAGACAATGGATTGTGGCCAGTTCGTGCATAGGACTGACAAGTCTAGGCTGCTGCCAGATGAATCCGCGAAATTGACGCACCTCTATTTATAAATAAAGAAAGTCCGAATACAACAACAGGAGACCTGATTATTAGGGCCACGATTTTGTCGCGAAAAGTTTTTTGCCCCACTTTGTTTCAGTGTCTCTCGTGCACATCGGTAGCTCTGCTTCATGGTTATTGGCAGCGTGTCTTTGTTCAGACACGTTTCTCATTTGACTGCACCAATCAGAATAAGATTATTGTGACTCCTTACGTCTGTAATTTGCCAAGGCCAGTGAGAGTAAAATTATCCAATTACAGGCGATGTAGCAGACCTATAGACGTGCACATGACGCATCGAAACCAAATGTTGCAAAAATCTTTTCACCATAAAATCGTGGCTCTACTGATTATGCACACAGTTACTACTGCGCCACGTTTATTAACTTTGACAACTAAAGAACAACAATGTTTACCATTAATTAAATACTACATATCACAATAACAGTTTAGTCATACATCCAATTAACAGTGTTTCAAATAGTGACAATATCCAACTTTAACAGTCCGAAGTGGTGACGTGTTTCCTGTTGTAGGTATTTGTGTGTTGTGTCTTCGTCAATTACATATTTCACGTCCAGTGTTTGTTTTCGCCATCTCTAGTCATAAAGCGTACTTGTCATTTTTTATATTGCAAGACAGCTTCACGTACAAACGAAAACCAACAATCTTCCAATCAGCTGAACAGGCATTGAAACCCAACAAGCAATATTAAAACACTGAAGGTGTTAAGCTTGTGGAGACAGACTGGTGAAGACATCTTGGTGACGTCAGAGTCTACTGTTCAGTTGCAATTTAACCTTCGTTTACACTTCTGGCTGAAACCTGTATGTGAAACTGTTACTCTACTTGACAAAGTGAAAGAGAATTCTGTTTATAAGACTAAACTCCTATGATAGGTTTTGTAAACACCTGTGTCATTTCAGATAATAGGGATATTTCCTAATTTTCATCGTATTTTATGCAAAAGTTCGTTTAATTCAATAAACATTGGTACCACACTTTCTGTATTTGCGTTTCTATTGCTCTAGAAGAAACATAATGAAAAAGAGCATTCAATTAGGCTCAGAAAAAACGTGTGGCGCCATGTTGACATCCCTGTGACGTCAGTATACGTCATTTTGTATGTATCACATAACCTACGGTAACACACGTTCAGTTATTAAACGTGCATTAAATCAAGAGTAGTTTATGCTATAAGAACGGGTAGGGTATGGCCAGAACTCCAAAGTGTATACAAGTGTAAAGTAGTTCCTTTGTTCAGAAATACAATCCAAGTTACTACGAATAAAATATTTACTATAGGGCCACCTGACAAATCAAAACGAACTGTGTGGTTTAAGTTACAAGAACGGACCTAACTATTTCTGTGTATTTTGTAAAATATGACGTAGTAGGCACAAAATAAACAAGTTCTTTTAATTTGACATTTGAAGTTAATAGCTTGCAGTTCGCGACGAAATCTCGGCAACTGTAGTGTTTTTGTTTGGTCCATTGGCTGTGGCAACGACATTAGCCAATAGGCGAGTTCAAGACACCCGTGATTGGCCGATAATTCGAGGGGAAAGCGGGATATTACGAAATTTGCCAAGAGATTGCTGCACAGCAGGCTGCAGCTCTCACGGCCACTTATAAGAAATGTAGAAATTATTGGGAGGAATGATTTTTAATAGAAAAAAGTTATCGACTACTTTGCTATATTAATTTCACATTTTTCCAACTCGCGAAACCAAGATGCTCGATCACCAGTCTGTAAGAGACAGGTTTGCTAAAACGCATTCAAGCTATTAGCTCGGTAAATTCAGTTTTTGGAATCACAGGAACATTCGGCTGACTTTTTAAACCCAAACTTATGATTCTAGACCGGATACGAAACAATTAAATGAATATCGTAGTAAGTTATTGCACTCTGGAATTGGAATTAAATAGACATAAGCTCTAACCTTTCAATAAAATATCGCAATGTTTGAGAACTACTCTGCTGTATCGTGCCTCTCAGATCATCACCAGCAAAATTTTCATTACTTAACTATAAAAAAATTCTCGAATTAGCTTTTACATAGCAGGTTTCTCTAAGTTTCGTGCATTTATAAGTTATAAGTAGAGACATGAACTTTTCGCGAAAAGAAATTTGCCTCACTTTGTGTCAGTGACTTGTGTGCACGTCTGCAGACTTGCTTCACGGTCAGAGATTGGATGTTTTGACATTCGTGTGTCGTGGGGTTTTACACGCAAATCACAGACGTGTGGTGTTACAGTAACCTTATTGTGATTGGTACAGTCAAATGAGA